>JAPMAF010001279.1:0-11433 GCA_026537445.1 Silvatares holzenthali
ACTTTCGTCTTCCATAGAGAGTTGTAAGGGATGCTCCATCCGATTGCTGCGAATATAGTTCCAAAATGACTTTGGTCGTGACGGTCACTAAATGTAGGCTCAGTTAAAAGTGACAAGATAAAATGAAAAACACCCAAAATATTTATTATTTTGTAAGAAGTATTCAGTTGTAGGCGAGTGATCCCAAAAGTAATTGCTAATACACTAATCAATGCGACCGACTGGGAAGCCGTAAGTGATGGTGCAACACACTCCCGCCATTGGAACAAAAGTGTAGGCTGAAGAGAACAAATACAATAATCTTAATTCATATTTAATTAAAATTTCAGTAATATAAGGGGTTTTGTGGAACCGTCACTTTTCAACACGTTGCACCTCAAAATGATAAAATCAATTCTTTTTATGAAAAAGTCAAATAGCCATAATGATGTATAAACATAACTATCGTTTTTAGGAGAGATGTGGAATTTCATAAGCACATTATGTACATAAACATTTACAAACCACACTCACGCCTATTTCTTGGTTATATGAATTGTGAATGATCTGTAAAGTACAAATGATTCTTATCAGATATGATAAGGACTGTGTTTATGACTAATACTAAACCATTTTCTCTGTTTAGGTGCATTAGTTAAATATTGAATGAAACCTCGACAAATGGTATATGAAATGCATGAATTGTTATGAAATCACGGTAACGGTATAAGTGTAGTGTTGAACGAATGCATGCAGTCCTATCATTGGATGTTTTGATAGTAAAATTGGTAGACAAAGAAAGTGTTGAAAATTGCATGATTCCAAGTCCTGAGGTCAGGGCATGGATTCTAAAGATAGCGTGGACTGATCGGTTATGGATTTTGCTTCTTAGAAATAAAATATAAGTGCAAGGATCTAGAGAGTTGTTAAGAAACCGGCAAGAAGCAATAGAGGCAGTTAAGTAATCTGTTCCAGGGTTGCGTAATAGAACGCTTCATATGGGTTCCATATTTAAAGAGAACAGAGGACATTTATATTTTTGTAAAGATATGAGATTATCATATAGTGAAGTCTAAAGTTATTTTGCATTTCACGAAACAGAGAGGATATGTGTATAGAAATATTAAAATTTGCCAAATCAGTGCCCAAGTCTTTGACAAATGAAAGATTGATGGTAATTATAATTTATTCCATGAGAGTGTTAATGGACTGGGAATTAAATGCAAAATAGAATTGCGACTCTTCTTAAAGAGCTACGTCAATTTTATCTAGCACAGTCTATACATAGTCATACATTCTTCTTTTAGATGATCAGTTGCTCCCATCTCAAGGAAGCTGAAATAGTATAACCAGTTCCCCATGTGTTCCTCAATAGTAACAAGTATTCGGAGTTTTAATATTCATTTTTAATAATGCTTAATCTGTAATATACTGAGCATATTTAATGTTGTAACATTTCACCATGTTGTATATAAAACTGCTTCAATAATGGTTTCCAAAAATGGGGTAAATAGCTTCCTGTGTGGAACCCATATGGACACTAAAAATATTTAGCGGAATCGGATGCAAGTGCATTTTTTTCCTCGATTGTTAAATAGTACACAAACTGATTAGCATAATACTCCAGGCATGCATATGAATAAAATAGTTGAGTATTTGCTATGTACCTGATCTGAAGGAACAACTTCTCGGTTTACCATCACTCATCCTCTTATTTTAGATTGATTCTTATCAATAAGTAGGTATTCAGAAATTAGAAATGTTTCCAGAATGAGGAAAAGGTTGTAGAAAACAAACCTGGAGAACTTAAAGTAAGTAATCTAGGGCAGATTCCATGAGAGGCGATATTGCTAATTTAGTCAGCTTACGAATGGGTACAATTTAAAATGATGATAATCAACCTTTAGTAGGGAGTTGCAACAAAAGAATAAGTCTTCAAAGCAAGAGTCATAGGCATTATTTGTGAATTTATGTGCTAGATGGATGTTATGAGGACATTGTACTACATGTATATGTGATCTGATTACAAAAAATGGTTCCACTTTTTTCTGGGTAGACCTGTTTGTCTTTCTTCGATAAAAACCGGTTTATTTGAAGCGTTTGATATTGTTTGAACCATACAAGATTAAGCTCTATTGAGAGTCTCACTGATTTTAAAAATACTTAGTTGTTTTAATTTATTTAACATTCACATTGATAAATTGAGTTGAATTCAAAACTTTATTAGGTCAGAGATATTTGACATGTTTTTTTTTTATCTTTATGTGTTATTTATTAAGCAATATTTTGCAATGTTAATTGTTTAAGTTCATTAACACAAAAAATTTTGAGATTCTTGCGTATAAATTATAAATATTTTGAGGTCTTGTCAAAATGATTGAATTTACTTTTACATTCTGCATAAATTTAGCCAAATGTCCTACAAGATATACATTATTATCTAGCTTTGAAATTTTATATTATTTATTTAATGCTATTAAATTTCTTAATTCATTAATGAGAATATAAATAATTTCCATTGATCGCAGAATGAAAATTCCAAAAGCCGATGTATGCTGTTTGGTGCTAGAAGATGGAACCGTTCTTCCAGGAGAAAGCTTTGGGGCTCCCATTGATATTGGTGGCGAAGTTGGTAAGATATTTTACATATTATTTACAATATCCTAAGTTGGAGATTGAAATAATTAATTGTATTACTTGTCATTATTACAGTATTCCAAACTGGGATGGTAGGATATCCCGAGTCGTTGACTGACCCTTCGTATCATTGCCAACTTCTGGTGTTAACTTATCCACTGATCGGGAATTATGGCGTGCCTGGAGATGAGAAAGATGAGCATGGTTTGCTAAGGTAAAACTTGTCATTGTATTGTATAGTTCATATAGCTCCCTCTGCCTCGACATAGGTTAATATTTAATTTAATTCACAATATAAAGAATTTTTATCAAATCGATTTCGAATTGTTTACATTTTACATGGAGTTATTAATTTGCATATCTAATAATTTTTCCAGAATATATGTAGAATTAGTATTGTTCATTAACACATTGACTACTTTGGTACTTCTGGTTTCCGGTGGATCATATTAGATTATCAAAAACGTTAGTTATAGTACATTGTAATCATAGATAATTTTTAAAATTCTGTTACTCTTAAGACATTACAAATTACCTAAAAACTTTGAGAAAATATAGGGGTATCCCAGAGATGTGCCAATTTAAATCTGAAAATAGGGGAGTTTATTTGGCCGCAATATTGTACTGTTACTGTATGTATGTTGTAAAAAGACAAACGAGAAGTTATAAAGGAATGTCTGACATTAACTGATAAGATCTGTTGCTGTCATACTACACAGTTCTAGTAAAATCATCAATTGGCCCAAAAAGGTTGATAGAAATATATATAAATACAATGCAACTTTTTCAAAAACTTCTAGAATAACACTTATAATGTTTAGAAAAGAATTCTTCAACGCATTGATTGGGAAAGAGATTCAATCCATTTAAAAAAAAAATAGATTGCAAGAGTTTCATTATTAACAAAGTTTCCCACCTCCGAAAAAAGCACTCTAACAGTGTCGTGTTGAATTTGTACCAAAGCTAATGTGAAACATCTCACAGTTGACAGTCAAAGGGTTAAATCATTCTAGGTTTTGTGCAATAATGGAAATTATACAGTTTTTGTGAACAGTTTGGTGTAATAATTAAAACCATTTTAACATAATGGCCAGTATGATCATTAAAATGATTTCAAATGTTCATATTGATTTTTACAGATTCTTTTAAAAATGATGTGGTTGAGGGTTGTAAGAAAAAATTGTGTGGTTTAAGTTGTAAACATGTTATTTCAGATGGTTTGAATCAACACGCATTTGGGCAAAGGGGCTCGTAGTTGGGGAATGGTGTCAGTCTCCGAGTCACTGGAGACAATGCCAGACACTATCGGAATGGCTGTCAAAGGAAAACATTCCTGGAATTTGTGGCATAGATACGAGAGCTTTGACCAAAAAATTGCGAGAAAGTGGAAGTATTCTTGGCCGTATTGTCCAGGGAATTCCTAAGCCAGGACTCTCGATACCTTTTGAGAATCCAAATTTGAGGAATTTAGTTGCTGAAGTATCCATAAAGGTACAGATTGCCGTGAATTATTATAAAATGCATTGTACTAAATAGATGAATGAAATATTTATTAAGTAATGGAAAAATCTGATTTTGTTCATGTTTTAGCAACCGATTATATACAACCCAACTGGCAATCTCACTATATGTGTACTAGATTGCGGATTGAAATATAACCAATTACGTTGTTTACTCAAAAGAAATGTGAAGGTTATAGTGGTGCCCTGGAATCAGCCGCTAAATCCAGAAGAGTTTGATGGTTTGTTTTTGAGCAATGGCCCTGGAGATCCAGCTGTGTTCAAGGAGCCTGTCAGTCATATTAATGAACTAATATCTTCTGGGGTCAAAAAACCCATTTTTGGTATCTGTTTTGGCCATCAAATTCTTTCAACTGCTGCTGGATGCAAGACATACAAAATGAGGTAATGTATTTTATCAAATATATATTTTTTTCTATTATTTTTGTTACTCATTCTACTTGTATGAGTATATACAAAAAAATTAACTGCAACCTAAATTTATTACAAAAAGATAGGAAATAATACTTCAACATGTTGATTTCAGTTATGGTAACCGTGGCCACAACTTACCATGTGTACACCATGGAACTGGGCGCTGTTTTATGACATCACAAAATCATGGATATGCCGTTGATGCTTCATCATTACCAAGTGGTTGGGAACCACTATTTACAAACAAGAATGATAACACAAATGAAGGAATAATTCATACCACACATCCTTATTTTAGTGTTCAATTCCATCCTGAACACACTGCCGGACCAGAGGATTTGGAAATGCTTTTTGACGTTTTTGTAGATGCCGTTAAAGAAAGTACTTCAGGTAAAATTCAAACACACACAGTAAAGGAACTAATCTTGCAGAAACTGATGTATAAAACACCATTATCTGAGAAACCAAAAAAAGTTTTGATATTGGGTTCCGGAGGTTTGTCCATTGGACAAGCTGGAGAGTTTGATTATTCCGGATCACAAGCCATCAAAGCATTACAGGAGGAAAAAATTCAAACAGTTTTGATTAATCCTAATATTGCAACCGTTCAAACATCTAAAGGAATGGCTGATAAGGTTTATTTCTTGCCTCTAACGCCTGAGTATGTTGAACAGGTGATCCGCTCGGAGAGACCAAACGGCATATTATTAACCTTTGGAGGACAAACTGCTTTGAATTGTGGAATAGAATTGGATAAATCTAAAGTGTTTGAGAAGTACAATGTTTCTATTTTGGGAACTCCCATCAAATCTATAATCGACACTGAAGATCGAAAAATATTTGCTGAAAGAATCCACAGTATTGGTGAAAAAGTTGCCCCCAGTGCTGCGGTTTGCTCTGTAGAAGAAGCCTTAGAAGCGGCAGATAAAATTGGGTACCCTGTAATGGCGAGAGCTGCTTTTTCTCTCGGTGGCCTGGGCTCCGGATTTGCTAACAGCAGTGAAGAACTTAGATTATTAGCTCATCAAGCGCTCTCTCATTCGGGACAATTAATCATTGATAAATCGTTGAAAGGATGGAAAGAAGTTGAATATGAAGTAGTAAGAGATGCCTTTGATAATTGTATAACTGTGTGCAACATGGAGAATGTCGATCCTCTCGGTATTCACACAGGGGAGTCTATTGTGGTCGCTCCTAGCCAGACTTTATCAAATCGAGAATATAATATGCTTCGAAATACAGCAATCAAAGTTATTAGAGATTTTGGTGTAGTAGGAGAGTGCAATATTCAGTATGCTTTAAATCCATTTTCTGAAGAATTTTTCATAATTGAAGTAAATGCCAGATTGTCGAGAAGTTCCGCTCTAGCAAGCAAAGCTACTGGTTACCCGCTCGCTTATGTTGCAGCAAAACTTGCTCTCGGGCAATCTCTTGCAGACATCAATAATTCAGTTACTGGAGTGACAACTGCTTGTTTTGAACCCAGTCTAGATTACTGTGTTGTAAAGATTCCTAGATGGGATTTGGCCAAATTCAGTCGAGTGAGTACTAAAATCGGCAGCTCTATGAAGAGCGTTGGTGAAGTTATGGCTGTGGGGCGTAAATTTGAAGAAGCTTTTCAAAAAGCATTGCGAATGGTGAATGAAAATGTTACTGGCCTGGATCCAAATATAATGGATGTTAATGATGAAGAACTTACAGAGCCAACTGATAAAAGAATGTTTGTTGTGGCTGCTGCACTCAAAGCTGGATATTCTGTGAAGAAATTGTATGATCTCACGAAGATTGATAAATGGTATTTAGAAAAAATGAAGAACATTATCGATTACCATGTACTTTTAGAATCGTTGGATCAGCAGAACCTACGCTATGATGTATTATTAATGGCTAAACAATTGGGTTTCTCAGATAAACAGATAGCGAGCGCCGTTAAAAGCACTGAGTTAGCTGTTCGTAAGCAGCGGAATGAGTGCCGAATTACTCCTTTTGTGAAACAGATAGATACTGTAGCTGCCGAATGGCCCGCATCTACTAATTATTTGTATGTCACATACAACGCTTCCGCTCATGATTTGAACTTTCCTGGAGGATTCGTTATGGTTCTGGGCTCAGGGGTTTATCGCATTGGCAGCTCTGTAGAGTTCGATTGGTGTGCAGTCGGTTGTCTTCGGGAACTTCGAAATTTGGGTAAAAAAACAATCATGGTCAATTATAATCCTGAGACTGTGAGCACTGATTATGATATGTGTGATCGCCTTTATTTTGAAGAAATATCATTTGAGGTTGTTATGGACATTTATAATATAGAAAATCCAGACGGAGTCATTTTGTCCATGGGTGGACAACTTCCAAATAATATTGCAATGGACTTACATAGACAGCAAGCTAAAATTCTTGGAACATCTCCGGAGAGCATAGACAGGGCTGAAAACAGGTTTAAATTTTCTCGAATGTTAGATAGACAAGGTATATTACAGCCTCGTTGGAAAGAACTCACAGATTTAAAACGGGCTACTGAATTTTGCGAAGAAGTAGGATATCCATGTTTAGTGAGGCCTTCGTACGTACTAAGCGGTGCAGCCATGAATGTGGCATATTCCAATCAAGATCTGGAGGCCTACCTCATAGCTGCCAGCGATGTTAGCAAAGATCATCCTGTAGTCATTTCTAAATTTCTTTTAGAAGCTAAGGAAATTGACGTGGATGCTGTTGCATCAGATGGAGAAATTCTGTGCATCGCAGTATCAGAACATGTGGAAAATGCCGGTGTTCATTCGGGTGATGCTACTCTCGTAACACCTCCTCAAGATATAAATACAGAAACTTTAGCAAAAATAAAAGATATTGCTCAAATTATAGCCGGATTACTGGATGTGTCAGGACCATTCAATATGCAACTGATCGCTAAAGACAATGATTTAAAAGTCATCGAATGCAACGTGAGAGTATCGCGATCATTTCCATTCGTCTCCAAGACGTTAGATCACGATTTTGTCGCTATGGCAACTCGCGTCATCATCGGGCAAAAGGTTGAGCCTGTCGATGTGTACATGGGATGTGGTAAAGTAGGAGTGAAAGTGCCGCAGTTTTCTTTTTCAAGATTGTCTGGAGCTGATGTTATGTTGGGAGTAGAAATGGCTTCGACCGGGGAAGTGGCATGCTTCGGAGACAATCGTTACGAGGCATACCTAAAAGCACTGATGAGTACCGGTTTTCAAATTCCCAAGAAAGCTATCTTGTTGTCTATTGGAAGTTTTAAAGTAAGTATTTGTTATATTATTACATTCTATTATTTTACAGAGTTTTACACCTAACTCTTGTTTCAAGACTTCAATTATGTTTCCTGTTAGGTGCTTGTAATACTCACAAGCACCTAACACGAAACAGCCGGACATCTTTTGTTGTTCCCAGGACCCTTAACTACTTTGGGGACCGGACCATGGATGTGGTAGTACCCCAGTTGTTAAATAGCCTTCCAGACGATCATAGTTTTCTCACTGAGTAGTTGTTGTAGTTCATTGTTTGTTTTTTTTTTAAACTTAAGCTTTTTCTCAATGTTTTGTTTCGTTTGAATTTTTGTGTTCCACTTGTATTGATCTTTTTTCCTCTTTGTTTTTTTTCTAGTACTTTTCTTCTTTTATTTTAATATAGTCATTTGCATAAGCAGAAACCTGCCGACAAGCCAAGTGCTTGGCGGGATCTAAGCGGAAAAAAGGAAAAAAAAAAAGGAAAATATTATAAAAAAAAAATGTAATTATATGTATAAATTTTCTAATAAAAAAAATCTCTTCCTTATCCTAAATGTAATTTAACATAAAACAGTAGATTAGAGTTTTAATGAAGGTTGCTTGTTTCAGCATAAAATGGAGCTATTGCCAAGTATAAGAGCGTTATATAAAATGGGATACAAATTGTATGCGAGTATGGGAACGGGGGATTTTTACTGTGAACACGGAGTAGAGGTAAGTGCATTATTTTTATTTCTTTTTAATAAATAACTTATCAAATATTATTGTAATACTGATTATGATAACATATATTTACAAATACATATACACTCATTCAGAAACAAACACATATACGCTCATCACATTTCTCACACTTATAACTTTGATACTGTAACATCATCATCAGAGTCTTCATTATCGTCTTCTTCTAATTCTTCTTCTACTTTTGGAAAAGAGACTGCCCTGAAGAACTTAGGTCTCTCCTTTTCTGCGTTGATATGCACATCTGCTAAGACGATGCTTGCCAATTTGACTGTTGGACTGATAGGCTCGTTGATTTTTGGTGATCCGCTGACCTCGGGAGCGTTTACATTTTCTAAATTAACATATTTTTCAGGCTTCTGCGTTTTAACTCCACTGGGGCCAGGCTTGTTATTAAAACTTTCATTTCTCTTAGGAACTTTAGGAGCTCCAGGATTGGCCCTGTTACTCTTGAGTGTATCGATTTTATCCCTAATCATAGAGACATATTCCCTTCCTTGCACTTCTCCGCCATCTTCTTCCCTCAGTACGATGGAGAGTCTGTTAGCGTGCTCCAAGTAAATGAGAGCTTGTCTGTATGCTTCGAACCTTTCACTACATTCAGCCATGGACAAAAAGTGTGGAATAAATAATTCTAATATAAGTCTTCTTCTATTTGAGTCCAAATGGGATGGTACTGTTCTCTGTAAAAGGAAAGTTAGCATATCAAAATATTGATATTTATATATTATATAAAATATTATGTTAACCAGCTATATAGTACAATACAATAGTTGTAGGATAGTACTAGTATGTGTGATCTCTAGTATAAAGTAAGTATTGAAATGAGTCAACTCACCTTTCTGTCTATTGGATCTCTTCTTTTATTTCTACTGTTGACGAGGCTTTCCGCGGCTTTTTTTGCCTCAGCCTGCCTTAACTGTTCTTTTCTCCATTGGTACCCTGAATCTCGATGTTGCTTATCTCTCGGATCCTGCTGCTTGATATCTGCCCAGAACCCTTTGCCCCGAACATCTTCCTTATCGGATTCTTCATCATCTGATATTTTATTGTCCACTCTTATTAATAAAGGATTCACCATATGAAATATATCCTCACATGTCAATATGTTATATAATCTTTGGTAATCCAAAATTGGATAGAAATTTGATTTGACGTATTTGAGACTCCTGAGAGCTGACAAGAGATGCATTACCGGCGCTTGTCGTATATCAGCCAGTATCCTCTGCTGCTTCAAGAAAATATTATTCGGTATTCCTTTAAAAAGATTACATTGTGGTATGAAATAATCTGGAAGTTTTGATTTTGTCAAATGTTGGTAAAATGATTTCAAAAATATTTGGAGCGTTTCTCCTAATCTATCCTCGGGCCACTTGGCATAGTTGTCTTCGCATTGCCAAAAGAGATGATTTCTTATGTGGGAATAATCTAAGCCGGCTTTGCACGTATTGTTCTTAATAAAAACCTTAAACAGGAGCAGAGTGAACAAGTAACATCTCACGTGAGAGTGCGCCAACATTGTCTCTAGGTATCTCTCGACGGCGGGAAAAGCGAATTTCCATTGCACCTGTTGCTCCGGATTCGTTCCTCTGGTCGGCCTGAAGCCCAGCGGCGTCAGCAGGCAGCCCAGTCCGCGAGCTTTGCCGACCATTAATTGCGTCGGCCACTGGTAAACGTGCTGAGGCCTTCGAGGATTTCGTATCAAATTTCTGCGTCTCTTTGTCCATCCATCTGCTGCGTTCGGCCAGGTTGTACTGAGGGCAGGTAAGATTTCGAATGACGTATTTCCGGAGCCTTTATTGACGTCACAATATATACTAGCTCCCTGAGTGAGAGCCTCCTTCAAAGCATCGCTGGAGAACCCTAGCGGTTTTGCTAATTTCATCAAAAATATATCCGAAAAGTTTATCATGAATTGACTAGAATTTAAATAAAACATTTTTTTGTATAGTTCCCTTTGGAAATCTGAACCGTATCGTGCGCTGTAGGCTTCATCTATTTCGTCCTCTTCATTTCCATTCTGCACTTTCTTCATTTCAAACACCGATATGCACTTTGCTGGTATAACGCTCGTACTATCGGAAAAGTGTGCCGATTCACTTATTTGCAATCTTTTTGGTGTCGTCTCCGCGGTGATAGTAGCGTACCCGTAGTCCGATTCGTTTCCGCTTCCATTCGATTCGGTCTGCGGACTGTGACTCGTTTTGTATCCCGAACTTTCGCTTCCGCTGGGACTGGCCTTAGTGGGCGATGGCCGTGGTCTCACTTTCTTCGGTTTGTCTTCCTTGTGCTCCAGTTTGGAACGCAACACCGCTTTACTGGATTGCTTTAGTATACCACTCGGACGACGTTCCGTTATTAAGTCATTTGAGTTTAATTTCATTTTCGATATTGGCTCATTATCGTTTATTATTACGGGTTCTTCATTTAACTTCAAATTAGGTTTCTTGAATGCCGGCCTAGGCGGTCTTTCGATTTGTTCTTTTAGTTCGTTCATGAAATTTTTCCCTTCTGTCAGCTCCTCGCCCTTCACTTTGATCCCGGACTCGTCTGAATCGCTACTCGAGTCGCTCGAGTATTTCGATTTGATGGTTCTTTCCGATACTTTCGACGGTTTTTCCATTACATTCGTCGATTCTTCACGGCTCGCTCGGTTTTCGATAATTTCCAATTTCTTTAGCTTCACGAAACCTTTAAACAAAACAATAGATTAATTTACGTATATCAGTTGTTAGCGTTCGGCATAATTTTTCGAGCATTGAAGTCGCAGTATTAGCCATCAGATAAGTGTAATCTTGATTGTATCTTTAGAAAAACAGCATTTCGTACATTGCATATGAAGTATTATTGCCCTGACTATCATAAAATCAATGCATGGTTAAAACACGATATAT
>JAPMAF010001280.1:0-11425 GCA_026537445.1 Silvatares holzenthali
TCGCTTGGGTGTAGTTGGCCCACAGTTCACCGCAGTACATGTTGGTGAAGAACGTCAAAAACAACTGACGTTTTACACTATTATCGCATTTATACTTTTGTAATTTTGAACGTGTTTTGCAACGCTTTAAAACCACCTAATAACGTATTTTTCCGCACTATTAGAAGTTATTTTTTTTTCAATATATTCGTACTCCTCCTTAGCGTACATTCTTAGGGTCGTTCCATACGTCTACCTGTCCCTTTAGGCGAGTAGAAAGCAGCGTAGACAACAGCTAGCTGCTAGTGATTTGTCACTAGCGGCTTACTACAGCTAGTCAGTAATCAGTAACCAGTGCCCGGTAGCATTGTAGAAGTCGCTCTAGTAGATGTCCGACTGCGACCCGATGACCGCATTCCGCGAGTACTGCATCGAGAAACTTGCAGTATTGTATTGTACAAACGGTGAGGCAGAATGCCCTGTAAGGCCAGTGTCCAATATCATTAGAGATTGCCCACACGCACTTACGTCACGTTATGCCGCTTCCTGATAGGGATAAACAGAGATGTATCAGGAAGAGCATCACTTGTCTCTGCCTGGACATACATACCTCGCTTCCCCTTCGAACATGCTGAACGATTGTTGAGCAAAGACGATTGTTGGCAAACATGTCCTTGCCGAGGTCTTCCGGATCTTCTCCGAACTGTAGACCTGTTCAACTATCTTTCATTCGCTATCCGCTAGACATGTCCAAACCATCTGAAACAGCCAACTTTTATTTTGTTTACTATTAAACTTCACTATTTCTTTGGTAACTTTGTGGTTCTCCATTGTTAATAAAATTTTGTTACAACTATATTTTTTTGTATGAAATTCGATATGCTTCGGTTATAAACGGACTATTCGCGAATGTCTGAATATTAATAATAATAAAATAAAGATATTCGTGAAAATGGTCTGTTTATGTGATTGTGATAAAGGAACGCGTAAAATAAGTTTATTTATGAGTGTAACTTTTAATTTATTATTTCCACTGCAATAAATCCACTCTTCGCTGCCATATTGATAAGGCGAGTATCAAGACTTTATAAATAAATAAATATTAAATATCTCTAGAAAGAGCAATTCATTGCCGATTATGGAGTGCTTGGCACTGCTGATCTTATTACCTCCGATACTCTTTTATTAATATCTTCAACCGGTCTACAATTTCTCGTGAACTATTGCCACGATAAGTAAACTCATTCATTGTATTGGAATTATGAAAACTAAAAAGTGAATCTCACTTCAACCTAATGTACACACTGAGCTAGTTAACTTGGTCGAGTCGACCTTTATGAAGTGTACTGGCTAATGGCGGATTTATTTGTTAATTTATTTTATAACCGATTTTGTAAAAGTTAGCCAAACTGAATCGGTGTGACCATCGTTTTTATATTTTCTAAGAAATACGAATTTTGATAAAAATTCTTCTTTTTTACTTTGAAGATCACATGGGAGAAACTTTCTCTGTTCTGGGGAGTTTTCCAATGTTCATTAAAGTTTTTGTAAACTCTTTGCTACTGATAAAATGTATTAACTGATATAACCTTTCGTTAAGAGTTTTCCGTTCAAACAGGGCGTTGGGGATGTAATCGCAGAGCATGCATAAAGAGATGTATTAATGTGAATGAGGCAAGGGATGTGTTAGGATAAAATGGAGAGAACATGATCTTTTAGGGAAGTGGCATCATAGTGTATTGTATTGTACAGATGTAATTGCATGTTAAAAGTTGATTGGACTCTATGCACCGTATAATTTTATTACTGGGTGCTATTTACATTTATCGACTATCTTTTATGGGAGAGGGTGCGTTTGAGATCTCTGGTGACTAGAGTCCAGTGTCAACATTGCTATAGCATAGACTCACTAATCCACGATTGGTGGCTCGAATAGCTTCACGTTTCTTACTTAGTGTTTTAGTAGCGTCATTGTGTTTTATGTTATTTCTATATCATTGTGTTTTATTTGTCACTACTTTTCTTACATATATTTTCGTGATGTATTACAATACAAGTAAAGGTTCAGTAGCGATCTCCGTCGGCGATCCGCTCTTCCTCTTTTAGACGCTGATCATTGGTGTCTAGTGGTGTGCATGATTTCTTTGTCACATGAATACACCAGCACAGAGAAAATATTATTTTAAAACAAATTTAAAGTGAAAAATGATTTTGTCCTGATGCTCTCCTTCGTAGGTTCTCTTCTCTCATTGCTGAGAATCCACTACTTCATATAGTGCCGTATCCGATAACGTACGTTGCCATCCTACCTGTTAGCGCAACTCCATGTGCAGGATTTACTTAGGAATAATAGTGCAGTCGTTTCTCATCTGCCTTCTGCACCGCTAGCATTTCCAATTTAAGAAAATTGATCGCATTGCAACTGCCCGGTATCATTTTGATACCATCACACGCTTTGAGCTTTGATCCATCACACGCTTTGAGCTTTGATACCATCACACGCTTTGAGCTTTGATACCATCACACGCTTTGAGCTTTGACAAAATCATTCCCCCTGCGCACAAACCCACAGAAACGATGGTTAATACTCCCATATTGTGGCAAGGTGCATTCAGAGCACGTCTTGTAATTGTTCCCAATTCGCAAGCACGTAACTGGAACCAAACATCTACTGTATACGTACACATAAACAACAATTCATGGAACGTGGAGGTGACTGTCTCTAAGTTCAAAGACAGTGCAGTGTATTCACCTGATTTCTACATCGCTTTTAGAAAATTGTCTAAATGTCAATAAAGAAAATTAACGACAATATCACATTGACATTGTTATTTATTTTTTACATTATCGGTGTTTTTGGTACAAGTCAAAAGATTTCCTTTTCTCTACGTGCATTCAATGCACTCCTGGAAGGTGTTCGCAGCATCGTGTGGCGCCCGCTGTCATTCGTGTCATCTGGATTCCCTTTAAAGAGAGTTATTTAAAATTGAGTTTGTATAATAATTGGAAATGTTGTAGATTTGTATCGACAGTCGTATGCAACTCGCCTGCTACGATTCAAGTCACTCTCTCTTCTATGAGGTCATCCCCACTAGCCGCGTGCGCTCCGCTTCAGCCACTCGAGAGGGCGTCCATCGGCCTTGGGGGCCCCCGGGGTCCGCTCGCTGTCCACCGCACCTTTCTTGTCTTGTCCAGTGGCTACGGCGTGCTCCGGGCCAGAAGTATCGTCGCGCTCTCTATCGATCGCATACGTACGTATCGCGAAGAATCTCGTACACGACTATCCTAGCTATCCGATCGAGTGTTAAAACACGAATCATTTTTACTCTCTCCGCCAAAGCGCAACACATCTCGCGCGTTGCAAAAATTACTATGTGCAGCGCGCTTGATTCCAACGTGAAATAGTTAGATTTTTTTTGTGTGTGTTCTAAAATAAATTGTATATAGCAGTTTTCCGCAATAAAACTCTGTGGAAACATTCATAGTCAGTAGCGTTAATGTTTTAAGTAAACGACTTGGGAGTTTCCGTCAATTTCCGCAAATTTCTAATTGGTACATACTCGGAACTGTCGCCGCGTCTCGACTGGTCGACTCTCAAGGAGTACCGGCCCGACGCGTCGTGAAGGAGCCAAAGTTCGATCGCCCCTGATTGGATCTTGTTTTTCGATCGGGAAACAGGTGGTTTTAAAGAAGTATTTCTCCGGTGTGTGTTGTTATTGCGGCGAGAGACTCGCGCCGAGCGCTCGTTCTCAGCTCAAGACTGCTGAAAATCTGCTTTCGTACGATTGTGTATCGGGTTTTTTTCTAAGTTGTCGAACAAATCAATACATTTTCAGGTGAACTTTGTGGACATTTACATTAGTGGTTATCAGTTACGGGTACAAACTGATTATTTAAAATAAAGTGAGCTGTTTGACGCTGGTCCTCTGTTGCGATTTATTTGGGGGTAATTTTCCAGTGGTGAGTTTTTTTCACATTTTTGTGGCATTTTCGAAACAAGATTCGTTTAAATATGTGTATATTTTTTATTTTCTTCATATTAAATATACGCAATGAAAAATTACGTATTATGTCCCAAGATGCTCTTGTGCTGTAGAAATAGAACTAGATGGCGAAGTTTTTGGATTCGCATTAAGGCGCGTTCAATACAAATAATCAATTCATTTTTCGTTTTTTAAAATACAGATTAAAGTATGTATATGAAACTGAAAAGCTGTTATACATGTATATCCAATATACATGTCTTATACGAGATCGATACAGATTTTATTCAAGTTTTAACGTTAATGATGTATGAGTGTAGATTTAAAAATATGCAAATATCTACTTTTGAATGATTTACTAAATTAGCATTATTAACCCCCGTTCTCCGAGCTTATGTTTGTTTATGGATGCTTATCTGTGTCCTGGATCGTGGTCTATTGGCCGTGCCAGTAATGCATATAATCGGTCGGGTTCTTCAACACGCATAACAAAACTTTTCGTCCATTGTGTTTTATAACTTTCGTTCATTATCTCTTACTTAGTTTGATTCCCAAATGTGAACATTTCGTAGTTGCGTAATATTACAGTGCTGGAGTCACATTTAGCAATAAGAAGACAAATGAGTGAATCAGAAATGAGTTTACTAATTTCTTCTTATGTGTCACGGTTAAGTGAGATATTGCTCAAGTCGGGTTATTTCACATCATCTCAACACAGGGTCTAAATCATCATCTGGGTTTCTTGCAATTCGGTATATGTTTTTTCATACCAATAGTGCATTAGTATGATCTTTTTACTGAGGTTGAAGCTCGTTTTTGAATTACAGAGTTGTGAAGCTTTCCTAACAGGAGGTAGATTTGAAAATGGTGCTATTTTACAGCATTTTTACTCATTTCTATGATATACAATACTGTAGGTTAAGATAAGAAAAAAGTCTCAAAACCTAATTTAAAACTTTAAAATACTTCATATTATTTTTTATACCGTAACTACATTAATGCAATAACACTAGACATTAGTCACATTTACTGATAGTTGATGAAAAAAAAGTTAAAATTTAAATTTAACTTCTTTTAAATGTACATGTTTTAAAATGTTTAAATTAATTCCGCGAATAGTTAGTATTATTTTAAATCACAGGTAAAATACTAGTTTGAACAAGAAGAAACCTTGTATAGAATGGATCAGGAGATGAAAGAGGATTATATTCAGAGATAAGAGACGGCTTGTCAGGACGATTATTTACGTAGAATTATCATCATAATTATTAAAGCATTTTTATATACACTGCAGGATATAGGCAACACTAACTTCTCTGGCCGTGGCACCACTTCCACCTACTGAGACCCGGCAAATATCCTATTCTATTTTATTATTGTTATTAATTGTGCATATAGGTGTCCTTGGGGCCTTTGCTGCACTACGATTACCACTCCAAAACCAGCTTACCCTATCATTTATAATAGCATTATTGCATCATGACCAGTCCATTTAAATTTCAAGTAGGCAAACATTTATATTACATAATTCATTTTTGTTTGATTACAAATTCGCTCATTCCTTTTCTAGTCTTAATGTTATGTCAAACATCATCCGTTCTATTCCTCTCTGTGCATCATTATCCGTTCTGTATGTAAGACATGGAATAATGCACTTGTTGAATAATCGAAATATGAAAGCTGTATGAATTTTGCTTTAAATTGTGAGCTTTATTATTTCATTTGAGCTCTGTTGCTTAAATATAACCTTTCCGATTAAGAATTTGTAGCAAAGACAAGTAATGTATTACTTTTTTTATAGTAATATCAATAGTTATTATTATATTCATCTCGGATCAAATTTTAATTAGGGATTTTAATCGTTTCAGTGTATCGTCTTTTATATTCGTTAGGTACTTGATTTTCCATATAATATACTAATACATTGCGATGATATTCCACATAAACGGGCGCTAATAACCTATAACATTGAAGTGATTATATGCATTTAGAGTGTGATATTGCAGGTATCGTGAGCGATTTTGTTAGGTAATATAGACATACATATTAGTGTCAGTTAATTCATTACGATTCCTAGTAGAAAGACTTCTATTTTTTTTTCAATTATGCAACATCGTTATTTTTCAATACATTCTGTACATAAACTATAATAAAGTAATAGCGCGGTAATGGAGCCAACTTTTTTCTCAGTGTTAGCTTACCTCTTTTATGATAATTCTTTTTCAAGTGCCAAATGAAGGTTGTCTACCATTGTTTTAAACTATTTTCTTCCCGTACAATAACGGATACCTCTGGATACCAACTTCAAATTTTTGATCCAGCATGGTTACTTCCAGTTGATCCGTCGTCGTCTTTTAATTTTTCTTCACCTATGTCCCGAGTAGGCCACGTTTCTTCTCAATAATTAACAGTTCATTGCTCATCCCCATGAAATAGTACCTCCACATTCGTGGTAATCTAACCGATTAATGTTTAACACAGAGTGTTCACTCGCATACTAAGTATATCCGCGGATACATGTGTAGATGCTGTATGAAGCCGGTGCATAAATTAAATTAGAACGGTTTCCCATATTTCATCACTTTTGATTTTTTTTGTATTTTCTTATATTCATATTATTTTCTTAAATTCATATTATTTTCTTAAATTCATATTTTTTTCTTAAATATACTCGTAAAATTCCGTGCATTTGTTTTTTTTTTCTAACATTTTCCTTCATTTCAAATTCTCTGGAAAATTGAATTATTCAGTACATTTTCCTCGATTTACTAAACCTACATTGTTCTGTTTATTAGGTACACTTTCCTCAATTACATCGCGAATATCTTCATTGTTTGATATATTTTTTAATGACTTGTAATCATTTCAATATAGAACGGACAAGTCTACTGACCTAAATGCATTGTAGAGTTATTACATTTTTATATTTGTCTTAGCACATTTCTCGTTACTTATTAGTGTGAGAAATACCGACATCGATTTATAATAGTATAATAGTATACTCCAGTCAACGCCCTACTTACCCGACCCAAGTTCAAGACAATCACGCTTCATAGCTCTGTAGTTCTATGAATATTATAATAAATTATTCTGTGATAAAATTAACCGCGAATAAATGTTTATTATTTTAACATGTCTGTATCAAAAGAAACCAGAACTTTCGCGTATTACTAAAGTGATGCAGAGCTCTAATTTATCTCAAGATGGTACTAGAACAAGATGGAAAAACTATATACTATTTTCTTTTCCAGTTAGTTTCTTAAAAAAATGCATATTTTAAAAAAATGCAAAAACTTAGTCTTGCGATGTGCAAGGAAAAGCTTATTTCCTAAAAGCAATTTTTGGCAATCCTCCATTTCACCTTTGGCCACTGACTAACAGATGAGTAATCCACATCACAATGTTTGTGGCACATGAATACGTCAGTTTAGAGTAAATATTATTTTTAATTTAAATTAGACGAGAATCGAATCCGCAATTCCCGTGTACCATTCCAGTGCTTCTATCCACTGCGATTGAAAAGCGATCACAAATGCTGCGATATATATTGGCAAATATTTTGGTATGACCGATAGCCCCAAACATTAATTTACGTCTGCTTGTATTATTTTTAAATTTAATAATTTCAGAATACATTTGTTTAAGTAAATTTGATCAATTTTTTTAATATTATTTCACATCAAATATTATACAATGCTTAGGTACTATATGTCTCCAAATTACTATGTGAACTATTCTTATAACTGTATATTTATCTTTTCGTTTTTGACGTTCCTTAAACATTCTAATATTTCCTACGTTCACTCTCTGATTTTTCGAATCGATTTTTTAAGAAGAATATACGTGTTATTTTTATTGTGTGATTTTATTATACTTATTTTTACATTTTGTTATTACTCCGTTTTTAATTACTGTAGTGGTTAAGATAATTAAGCTGTGTAATATTTGGGTGTAATGTTTATTAGTTTACATACTACGGAAAAATTCTTTTGCATTTTAATTTCTACATTAGCTGCTTTTATATATTTTTCTTAGTGAGAAGTTGCAAAGATTTTGTTAATATGTTTGTGGAATATTATTCTAAACAATTCATTTTGTCAGATCATTTTGTAAGTTGTACGGATAATATTATTAAATCCATTTCTAGGTTTGTAATGTGTGGCGTATATCAATAAATTTCTCATTACTAATAAAAATATAAAATTTGTATCCATTACTTTCGTGAAATCGACACATCTCGTGTGTAAAAACCGCCATGACAGCAACAATAAGCTATCGGAAATTATATAAATAATTACAATGAAAATGTGATTCCAATCACTGAACGCCCGTTCCCATTATTATTCACAGTTGATACTCAAGTCGCAATATGAACAATTCTATTTCGAGAGATTCAGATTCTATCAAATCTTTCCTGAACGATATTTCTACAAGACAAATTAATAATCTTAATGATCAAGTACTCTGAATTCATGTCTATTAACCAAATGTCATGTTATTCTTCCAATCAATATCTCCTCCTTAACAAGTCTCAATAGTCTTAATGTATACAATTCCCTTTTTCAAATTTCCGAGACTGTTTTAGTCTATTAAATGTTATCTGTCGAACAAGTGCATTATATTTTTCAATATCGTTTACCGTATTGAAAAATAGAATACGCTTATTTGACACATAAAAATATCTCGCGATTAAAAAATCGGCCCTATACAACTAATGTATTTTTATTATCAACTATATTTATAAACCCCCTAACAAATTTTATTGTGAATTAGCTGAGAATATACCCATTCAATTAAGACCATTAATCATAAAGATAGGCTCTGGGCCATACTAAAAGATACGTTGGATGAAAAACCTTTTAATTTCTTAATTTGGTTCGTTCAACTTGCCCTTCGTCTTCCCTCTCGTTTTCAGTGAATGTTCTCCAAACTACTCTAGGTCACAAATCCAAAGTAGGTCAATACTTTTCTTCCTTTATGTGATAGATGCCATCCATTCAAGTTCAGATCCTCCTGAATAATTACAATGGTATTGTAAGAGCTTTTACACTTATTTCCAATGATTTATAAATTAATAAAATTAAATTTATTTTCTTCGTCTTAATTACTCTTTATTTAACAAATTCAACCTGTTTCGGCCATAAACTTGGCATGTTCATGTAACATGGCCAGTCTATTATTATTATTACTATGGACAACTTATTTAGCGCCGTTTTCGTGAGAAAATCACCTCAAGGGCGCTGAGCCAAAACATGTTTTTTTTTAAATAGCGGTTAAGACGAAGGAAATATTAATTTTTTTTCGGTTACTTTATGGTACTCCATTGATAAAAAATAATAGAATTTTATTAACGAAGAAAATACATAGAATATTGTAAACGAAGAAAATAAATAGAATTTTATTAATAATGGAGAACCCCAAGGTAACCGAAAAAAAGTGAGTGATTTATACATTTTTATTTTACAAATGTTATTTCGGTCTAAAATATGTTTAATTTGTGCCTTTCATTTACAACAATGTTTTTTCTCTTAACACTCCAAAGTGTTCTAAGCATCCGCTTCTAACGCCACAGATCTCTCTTCAGGACGAATGCATGTGTTGTTAGTGATGTATATTCGATCCGGTTGATAGCGTTCTCATGATATGTTGGCACAGTTACATTTGGTATTTTAAAAAGTTGTTATAAAAGTATTCATGAACGAACGAACCGCAAATACGGAGGAGATGAGCGGTCGTAGGCGTGTTCATTTTGTGATTAATCACTAGCAGACTAGTAGACTAATGGGCGTGTTATATGGGTTATTGGGTTCTTTCGAGCTTGCCTACATTTTGCGTTGAAAATAACAATGATTATCGAAAGCAATGAACGCTCAGGAATTCGCATGTTCTGTTATTCCTGCATTATTTATTCCGTCAGCAATCGCCACGGTCGCAGTAGGATTGGCTTACTATACGTATAACGCTATCGCGAGTGGCGACACTACAATGTGCCACACAGCTTGCTATCGCGTTTGTGGCGCGATTAGTATCAACGCCTGCGAAGAGCAGACTAATAATTCTTTTTAAAATTTCTCTTCAAAAGTCATCTGAACGCCCGAGAGCCGCGTGACCTCCTTGATGGTTTGCTATGACTTGCAACAGGTCAATAACTCTTCCTTTAATTCACCGCCCGAAGAACATCGCTTGGCATTTTTTTGTTAGGACTTTCACCCGTACCGTGTAATCTGATATTTTTTAATGACCCCTATTAATATTATTATTTAAATAGTGCCAATTTGTAATAAAATTGATAAATTAATGATTTTAACAAGAACGTCTCAAAAAATATTGAATTATTTTAAGAATAGAAATCAAATGTTCACTCAGAAATTATGATATATCTGAACCTGTGTATGGATATATACCTACACAAACAAATCAAGTTTCTTTGCCGATACACCCGGAAGACAGGAAATCTTAACTTTATGGTCCTGCACTGGAGGTGCTGAAAGAAACAATCAATAAGGGTAGCATAAGGATACCCTCGCAGATTTTTGTGTTCGACTCGTATTGTTTTTTTGTGCTACACTTGTATTGTTCTATTTCTTCTCTGTTTGTTTTTTTCTAGTATTTTCTTCTTTTATTTTAATATAAAGTCATTTGCATAAGTAGAAACCCGCCGACAAGCCAACTGCTTGGCAGGATCTAAGCAAAAAAAAGAAAAATAGGAAAAGATTATTGAAAAAAAAACTGTAATTATATGTATAAATTTCCTAATAAAAAATAGTTTCAGGAATAATCATCAGAGAAGGGGTGATTTCTTTTCTGGAAGACAGTGCTAGTTGGAGACAGTGTCACAAAATAAATGGTAAATCTTGAGAATTTCGGGTAATTACTTCGAGAAGCTACGAAGTACGCATGTCTAATAGGACGAACATTAGCGATAAACTCCTTCCTGATGGCCCATTAGAAACGTATCCACAAGGCCATAAAAGGCGCTCAGATAGCATCACTACGAAACTAACATGAGGCCGATGGAACAAGTTAAATTAAAAAAGTCTACTAATGGGATGTCCAATAAGTAGGAACAAAACCCAGAATGATCAGAGTCTAGACCACATGTCAGGAAAAAAGATAATAGCTACCAGCGTGAGTGAAACTGTTTAATTCAAAGGCTATCATAAATGCTACACACCAGTAATTCGTTTAATGTTTAACAAATGTATGAGCATATTGCGCGTTTAATTTCGGTGATAATAAAGCGACACTTATAGCATGTTAAGGCGGTATCCGCGGAGAAAACCGGATGGCATGTGTAGGGAACCAGATGTTGGAAACGAGTGTCAAGGTTAATAGAGGTCTACCTAAAAAGACGTGGTTTGATCGCGTGGAACGTACCGTGCGTAATCTTGACCTGATGGGCGAACTAATTTCGACAGAGTCGCCTGGTTAAATCTAATGCAATATATTAACAAGTTGACTAT
>JAPMAF010001281.1:0-11424 GCA_026537445.1 Silvatares holzenthali
TATCTATGGATCGGGCAATGAAACTATTGTAGACTAAGAGGTTGGTGACAGTTGAACGCCCACGACGGAAACCATTTTGTTCGTTGGCTAGCCTCATATCGACCTCATTGGAAATGTTCTGATGGATGATACATTCGAAGAGCTTAGCAGGAGCATATGACATGTTTAGGAAATCAGTGATTTATTGGATGCCTAAATGACAGTCTGAATGCAAAACTCCAAGCATACACTTCACATTGTCGTTGGTCCTGGCTGTTGAACGTACAGAATGAGGCTCATCGACGACCTCTTCCTGGCCCTCTTTGAATGACTTGTGCCATCTACTGACTTATGAATTTGATCTTGACAAGCAATTAAGGATCTCTGAAGGTCTCTTGAAGTATCTGGTAGATTTCTGTAGCAATTTTCCCAAGCCGCACGCAACATTTGATGGCAAATCATTATTCGAGTGAACCTTCCATCGCACCATGTTACAACTGGTGAGAACACGCTTCCGGCGGAGTGAGCTCCTGACGCTCCCAGTGCTCGAAGCAAACTGAGTCTGAGTACGTTTGGAAGGGCAAACCCCCGCTACTATTTCCGGCCTGACAGTGCATGCTGCAATGGATAGTCATGTCAGAATACAATTATGCGCATTACTTTTATAATGCACCATTTTATATTCATATGTTTTTAATTTACAGTTATCCATTTGTTAAATATTGTTGGAAGTCATATGACATGATCCGACGAATGGCTCTCTTCTGGACAGAATCGAGGAGGTTCTTATGAAGGCACAGTGTAATTATTAGTCCATATTTTTACTTTACAGCTATTTCTGGCCACTGCTATCCATGTGCATGTCCATGATAAAGCATGTAAGGAAGATGGGATGGAGAGAGATTTAATCAGAATTATTAAAAGATAGTAGTAAGTGAGAAATCGACATCAGTGACCATCAGTCTCTGCAACGATTTCGGGTATGCGGTGGGCCTCTCTTTCTTTGCTATCCTTAGCCAGCTTCAGTCACCAGAAATTCTCCATATTTTTTTCCAACCATTTTGTAGGTGGTTTCCTATTTCTCTTGTTTTCATGAGGTCTTCACTCCACTACCCTCTTTGTCCATCTTTGGTCACTAAATCTAGCAACATGCCTCACTTACGACTGTTTTAACTTTGCTACTCTTTCGAAGGTGTCAGTAACTTCCAACCTTTTACATATTTCATGTGACTGGTCAATCTTATATGTAGTATAGCTCTTTCATGTTTACGCTGTGCTAAGCAAGTCTCTTGAAATGAAGATCAATGATTCAACACAGAATAATTAGATGTGACAAGTAGATTGACTAGAAACAAGAGATGCAGGGACTCTAATTTAATGATTTATTTGAACAATTTGAAGCGTGGACATGGCAGAAAAGGAATGAAAGTAGAATTAATGCTGTTGAGATGAGATCTTTTAGAAGAATGTTTGGTGAAACAGTATACGACGGTAAAGAATTCATATGTAAGGAAAAAGTGTGGAGCGGGTACGAGCGTTATTAATAAAATGAAGATAAAGTTATTGAGGTGGTTTGGGCATGTTGAATGATTGGGTGCCGAGAGATTGGTACCGAAAATTTACGATGCGAATGTGGAAGGTATGCGACAGAGGGGCCGACCAAGGAAATCATGGCATGAACAGATTAACCAAATTCTAATCGATGGCTGCGTTTGTAGTCATAATAATTGCAGAGTATGCATGAGGAGATGTATGAATGTGGATGAGGCAAGAGATGTATGCCAGGATAGAATGGTATGGAGCTCAATACTCTCTGCCTACCCCTTCGAGAAATAGCGTGATGGTGTATTGTATGATTATGGTAGGTAGAAAGTATGGCTGAGATATTTACACTAATTGACTTTCAATATCAATCTATTTGTTGACTATCAATATCAATTATATCATCGAAAACCGTATTTATCTGCATACCACTAGCCAATTTTCCTTAATTATTTATCAGTTATGATTCGGATCATAACCATTCACCGTGCGAGAAAAATGGACACAATGCACATTGGGCTGTCATTACTGGTATTATAATAGTATCGGAACCAACCATAGGCAATGCTTACCATGCTGATGATGTTTACGTAACAGCCAAACAGGGCAAATCTTTGCATGTCTCCGTGTGGA
The DNA here is from genome assembly GCA_026537445.1 of Silvatares holzenthali. Taxonomy (NCBI): domain Eukaryota; kingdom Metazoa; phylum Arthropoda; class Insecta; order Trichoptera; family Pisuliidae; genus Silvatares; species Silvatares holzenthali. The sequence continues at coordinate 2,155 of JAPMAF010001281.1, forward strand.
ATTTGAAAACCTTGGAAAAAAGCAATCAGAACCTTAATGAATTTTCACCGCAACTAGAAGATGATGATTTGGATTATGTCATTCCAGATTGTGGATTTGCCGGAGATCAGGGTTTGAAAGGGCAGTTTATTATTATTCATCCCTTTTGATTAATTTTTGTGTAGGAATTATCCCTCAACCTAGGGAATATAAGGAATTATAATATATTTATTATAATATTAGTAAAGGAAGGTGCTTATAATTTGTATCAAATATTTACTAGTATAATATTGTATTCCATTGTGTATTTACTAACATTAAGATTGTTATACTTGCTATTTAATAAACATTTTCATCGCTAAAATTTTATTGTAAACGCATTATGATTGAATTAATTTATGCTTCCAGATTGATTTTTTATGTTTATCTACACATGAGACCACCAATTATAGGAACGGGTCGCTTGCAGATGCGAAATTGTGTTGCAACACAAGGAAGTCAATTCTGGAGTCAGCAGATTTTAACCTGAAGAAACATGGTTTTATCCATTTTGTGTGGTGTATAATACTGTGATATTACTCCAGGATCATACAAGACCTACCAAAGGCAGTTCAAAGTAATTTTTAAAGCTTTTTTAAATATATTTTTCTGTCCATTTTTAAGTTCAGCATGTTGGGTGCATTCTTAGATTTTACTTCAACGGGAATTGAATCTGTAACATACAGTATTTCAGTCCAGTGACTTGATCCACTAAATTATGATAGTCTCTTAAATATGTGCTTGAGGTAATTTGAAGTGTAAATTATTTATTGCCGTAGCTAATCATAAATAGTTTTTGATAGTCAAGAAAAGTCAGCTTACCATATGATAGCAATGTGAAACCATTGGAAATATTAAAGTTATATTTAAGGCATTTTCATAAACTAAGGCTAATTTATTTTAGAATAACATGCCAACCATAAAAAACCATAAATTAATAAGAGCTCATTCGTAGACCAACAGGTGTGTAGCTCATGCATTTTCCTCCTTCAGTTATTGGTTCTATGCCTAAGGGTCTCTTCAGTCCTCTACAGACTGCCAAATTCGTTGCCATGTAAGCAGTGGCACCCTAATTTCCATTTTAATATTCTCTGTCTTGTGCGAAACGGTTCGGCTGTAGAATGATCTTCCGTCATCTGTATTTCCACTTACCTTAATACGCTTCTTCAAGGCCTGCATTAATAATAATTTCGCCCTATTCCCATGTCTTCCTCATCTCACATAGCATCTTATGATGTTAAAGGCCTGTTTCAGTGGTGCCTATTGTTCAGAAATTCGTTAAAAAAGATTTTCCAGGCAAGATTGAAATCTTCATGTAAAATTATATGGGTGAAGAAAGACAGTATTCTTGAAAGAGTTATGGTTCATAATTTGACACGATACAGTCACATGAGTGAGGAATACAATGAAACAATATAGCCAATTTTGCGATGTAGTACATTTATTCATCTTTAAACGTTTGGATAAAGATATAATGATATATAATATCCTATCATCTAATACGCCAAGCGATAACTCCACAATTTGGGGTTCTACTGTTTATATCCATCGGAATACCTACCAATCAGTCTATAAATGCATAAAATATAAAAGGAATCTGGCTTCATGTGTGACAAACTCTTAAACATGGAAATGAAAGATTATTCATCTATTCGATGCGAGCTACGCGCGTATACGTGCGCGCGGGACTATGTCAAACATGTTGGAAGCGGTCCTCATCGCATATGGCTTCGGAAGCGTCCCGAAGTTAGCTGAATAACTATGATGAATACAAAATAAATCTATATAAATAGGCTGAATATATAAACCCTGTTGATGTTGATATTTTTGTGCTATTTGTATTTAATTATTTGTCAAAACATGCTCCGATACAAGAAATAAAATAATATAAACCTCAACAGCTGAATATAAGATAAATTTAAGATAAATCTATGATAATAATTATATTGCCTATTTTCCACGTATTGAAATGTTATTCAGTTTCACTAACATCCATTAACCTACAATACAAAGAGCGCTATATGTATAAAATTCATAATTCATTGCCAGTTTCATTTCACAATGGATTTCTTAAAACAATCTTTTTCGGAAATGTAACATTCCATTCCTTGCAGAATAATGAGTATCATTATAATATTAATGACAATTAGTCACTACTTCTACATTTACTGTATACATACCCATTCATGTATGAGTAAAGTATGTATTGTCACGCATTGTATTCATCATTTATTGGTGCTAATGCAGACTAATGACTTTTATCATTGTGACCGGTCAATTATTTTCGAGTATCGGACGTTTTTAGAAATCAACAGTTCTCAGTTTTGCCTTCAAGTAATTTTTTTACAAAGTAAAGAATAACATCTACCGTTTGATTTTTTAGTTGAGTGTGGAAAACAGTGTCACTCGAGTGGCTGCCATTTTTCTGAATACAGGTAAATTCATAATCTCTACCCAATACATTTTGGTCAATCACTGATTTCGATTATTCAATTCAATGTTTTCAGGCATCCTCACTGTTTATGCAGGACAAGAATATTTCCTATTGTTCTGTAAGATTTGAGCTGTCTCAGGATTATGTTATGGCTTGGACTGCACCAACCTGACTAATATTAAAATCCTAACGAAAGATCTGCTGTGTTCAGACTTTCCATTTAGCACATAAGTTTTGTGTGCAAATATAGTGTTGCTCCTATAATTACTGAAATAATGTGCTGTCTTGAAGTGAATGACTACACTCTCTTCTCTCTTAACACACTCAATGCTGATATTTTGCTGAGTGCTGAAAACATGTTTAGCATGTTTTTAGATATTTCACTGAGTGCGGAAAACATGCCTAACGCGCGTACATATTGTAAATGTCGTGGGTAATGGTTAAATTCATAAAGATTGCTACCTGGACATGTATCAGGACTTAGTATGACAATAGAGACAATCTCTCAAATTTTCAGCATTGAATAGGTTAACTGTTGAATGCTGTTCATTTTAAAAACGGTTCCCATGTTACCTGTATATTCAAGGTTGGTTGCACTTTGGTGTATTGTTAAACTTCTTTCGAGTTGCTAATGCAGTATTATTTCTTTAAAGAAATCAATTCAATCATTGTGTTGGCATTATGGCGATAATTTAACATAATTTCAGAAGAAAAAATAAATTTTAAAATGTGTACGTATATGATACATGAACAATTTTGAGTCTGGTGATATTAATAAAAATGTTTTTTTTTTATTTTATTTTATACTACACATGAGACACCGTGACACCAATCCTCAAAGAGTGCCCACAACACGTATATCAGTTCTACTTTTCGCTCATGTCATGTTCGTGTCTGCCAGTGCAATTTTAGTTAAAGCCTTCTTTACATGTTCTAACCTTGTTCTATATGTTCAGTATTTTAAACTAATCAACCGAGCTATATAGATTCAGATTTCTATAATAATGTAAATAAATGTTTTCTTGTGGGTATTTATTGAAAAGGCATGCTTTAAAGGGATCTTGAAATCCTTTTAAAACATGCATTTTCAGCATGATAAACCTAAAGGGTGTATAAGGCTGGACAGTATAAAGGTTAAAATAAAATGAAATAGTAGCTTTGCCCTTCACTAGCAATCCTCTCGTGACATAAGTATTTAGTTTGCATTAGCATTCATATGATTACCATGAGAACTGATGGTTTTGTTAACAAGATAAATTAGTATAGATTCATTGTATTCTGTTATAACACATTGCATATCATACATGGAGAGTAATAGTTAGTATTTTAACACATTGCAGTAGAACTATCGGATACAACAATTACATTAAACAACCATGTCTAATAATTTATCCATTAATATGAAATACACAATATATGAATTATTATTTCAAGTCTATAATTAACCAACGAGCTATACACAAAGTATTATACCATATTTTATTGAATTTTAATCAGTAATATTATTATCAGCAACATAGTGTATATTATTCTTGAAGAATTATTCTCAATTTTCATTTTATCCGCTAGTTCACCTAACTGTTATTACAAAACTCCAACATCTGCTAATCTGCTAATTCACATGTTAAAACATTTGGCAATTTTATTGCAAAAACAAGACAATAATACTTTGTCTTTATAAAATATGCTTATTCCCAGTTATAATGGCATATGATGAGGTATAAATCAAATTTACAAAAAGTAACTAAGAGGAATATCAATGATTACATATGTTGGAAGATAATTATACAAAATTGTATATAAAAGTAAAGTATTTTTTTTGTGATAACACAGTTATTTTTTAGTTATATTTTTATTTGGATTCAAAACAATAATTGAAATAATTATGTCCATAATAAATAATATTTTTTTGCGAAAATGTCAATAAAATAAAATTTGAACAGCAGATTTTAATTATGACGAATAATAATCTAAAAGTTGGTAACACTGGAATCGGAATTTTTTGAAAGAAACACTAATCAATTGATTTTAAAGGAAAACAGATTTTATTTTTTACAAAGTGAATAACAACATCTACCATTTGATTTATAATCAGGCATAGAAAATTGTCACTGAGGCTGTTGTTGCACTTTCAAGTCTGCCAGAGAGCATTCCTAATTGCTTAACACCTCTTAATTGTAGCTGTTTTCGGTTGTTAATTTGATGTTTCAGATGGCCCTTACATTTCTTCACAATGTTTCCTATTTCTCTGTATAAGATTCAACCCATCTCAAGATCATATTACAGTTAGGAACAACGCTATTATGATCAATATTGAAATGGTGACGGAAGCTTCTCTGTATTCTGACAACAGACTCGCCATTAACACATAAGTTCATGTGCGAACATGCAGTGTTACTCCGACCACTGCTCCATAGCTACTGAAATGGTATACTATCTCAAAGCAAATGACTACTCTCCCTCTCATACCACTCCTAACTGTCGAATGATGTTCATTTTAAGAATGTCTGATTCCCATGTGTCACCCTCTGCTTGATAACCCTGGTCCTCCAATTTTGAGGTTGAATCTGATTCTAACTACCTCATTTATTACAGAAACATTTGTTCAACTGAAAGGTAATCGAAAAACAGTATCTCTATTGAAATAATAAACTAAACTATATGTCAGTGATGCCACAACACTAGGACTAATGGAGGATGAAATGCATTAAACTTGATTTTCATTAAAGAATATTTTCAGTTTCAGCTGTGGCCCACTCAAGGCTCCTATGCTTTTAATATTTGTTGTTTCTTACCTGAAGCAAGTTCCACAGATTGTACACGAGAAACTCTTTTTCTATAGACAAATATGGACATCTTATGACACTATTTCAATTAAGCTTGTGTAGTACTTTAGTGAACACATTTGAAGAAAAATTGGAATCTTCAGGACTGGGTTTTCAGACCTGCTAATTTATTATTTACCAAGAAAACTGGAGCCAATTTTTAACATCTTTATTGACGATTACTAAGTTTTAGTACACATACATGTTGATTGTAAGATTAGTGTTACTATCTGTTTGTTGTAATTATAATGGAAAACTAAACGTTGTGCGACAAGTTGCAACCCGATATTGAACAAATGTCCTTTATCAACTTGCTCCGTAATAATCAAATGTAAATTAGTTGAAGATCAACCAATCTAAGAAAGACTGATAAAGTTTATTGTCTAATGAAGCTCACAGTTTGCATTCGACTCCTTTATATTCAAGTAGAGCAAAATTAAAAATCTACAAATCCGTAAATGGGAGATCATTTTTTTTAAGCTTTGGTATATAGAAAGTAATTTCAAAATTTTGGAAACAGATGCATCACACACGCATTTAATTTAGAGATTTTTATAGATATATTTAACTCGCTAATGACAAAAAACCAAAAACTTATGTAGCACATTATTATTAATTAGAGATTATATTAATATAATAATACACAATTATTTAATATATGTATTCGTACACGCAGCGCGTTTCAATATCTTTCAAAACATATCACAAAATGTAAAAATGGATGCGCATTTATCATTTCTGGATTATATTCGCAAATGCGGAGATAATATTCAAGATGTAAAAAAAATGTTAGATATATTAATATAATTAAAAACTATTTTTGGCAGAAGGAGCACTACTGTTATAGAAGGGAATTACTTATGATTTTATTGAATGATTTAATAAATACGGAAACAAATTATCAACAGTAGCCACCATACTGTCTGAACACACATAATACTATTTTTACAGATTCGTATGGAATATCACATCAAATCTAGTGAACTATTATTTGCACCGTATTTTAATGCAAAACAATTAGACTTGTTTAAAAGAAAATGGATAATGTTCTTTTAATCAATTCAATCAAAAATATTTTTAAGGATAATTTTATTTAAAGAATGATGAATTAGAACGAGTTGAAAAACGTATTCTTATTTTTTATATTTAAATAAAGGTTCTCGATTGAGTGCATGCATAATAAATATTAGTGATATTACATGCATTTATACAATTGAATACTTTTCCAAAGTCATACTTCATATTTGAATAAACACCCTGTAGAAACGGCTCAAATTATTTGAAATATGTATAAATAATAGTTCAATAGAAAATATGGTAATGATGCAACTCCACATAGTTTAAAAGTTTTAAATTTATTTTAATTAATATTTAATATCTTAGAGATTTAAAAAAGCGACTGGCGCTTTTCATAGTAATGTATTATATTCCCTAGAAACAGTAACATTTATATACCAAACACCTATCGGCGTGTTCAGTAGAAAGATTCTTCTATACAATAACATTGTTTGAATAATGTATGGTTGCATTCCCACGATATTTTAATTCGTTTGATATGATATTCCCTCAAGCTAAATACACTTTGCTCTAATCGTAAACAATTTGAAATACCACACTATTGTCAAATTTATTTACATTTCGTAAAGGATTGAATATTGTTTCATGAAAAATAATGAATGAATCAAATTACAAATGGTAATATTAAAGATTTCAACCTTCACACTTGTTTCCCTCATATATTAAACAAACCACAAAAACATTACATTAAGATACTGGCACTAGTCTTTAGGACTCCAATAATTCACTTTCTCTGTAATCTGTAAGGATACAACTCTACGCTATTTTTATCGATCACTCTTACCAGCACTGCATAGTGCAAGACTTTCAACTTCTCAACTTCGTGGTCCTTCTCTGGTTAAAAGTTATTTTCTACTCGCATGATCATCAACAAGAAAATTTGATCAATTTCCGGATACAGCACAGGTATGTGATGGGAGAGCAATCTCAGGTAGGACTTTAGCATTAAACAATTCTAAATTGGCCTTTTAGGTACAAAATTATAGAAATATAATCAACGCCATGCAATTTGTTTTCTTTCAGCTGTGAAAATGATTAATGAAAAGAGTAAATTTAATTTTTTTGTTTTGGCTCTGATGGTTCCAGATGGTTAGAGGCCTTTATCGTGACATACATAATTATTGGTGGTATAATGACCGAGGGGATATGTGCACCAGTTTACTCACAGGTAGGAGGAATGCGTGTTCAAGTCTTAACTCGAGCATGTTATCTGTATTTGTAGTGTAGAAATAATACAAGATATTGGGGATATACCCCACTCTGTGTTGTATATATCTCTATTTAAAAAGAATATTTTAAAAATTGCTTATGAAAATATGAGAAATTATAAGACTGAAAACTATATGCTATTTTAAATATGATTCTTAAAAAGATAAATGTTTTATTTCTTACCTTGCATAAGTAATATCAAATGTCTCATTTAGTCAAAAAATATATATTAAAAATCTTATTTGTTATACTGTCCATAACTGGCACCAGTACCTTGTTGTAAATTTGGCAATAATGAAAACTTTATAAAAAGTGAACATTACGAATCTTCAGTACAGTATGGTTGTAGCGTGTTGTCAGAGCGTGATATTATGTCTTTATAGAATAAATTACGCGACACACATCTAACATTTCATATATTTATTTGTACATGAAGCTAAGAAACACCAGTGAACATCCATACTTTCAAAAAAGAGTCCACCGAGATTCGCAAACCCTTTCGATAAAGATAAACACTCAATATTACAAAGTTAAATATAAAATAATTTCATACAAATAAAAATATCCACAATAATATATTTTAAGTATTGAAATCATCTTTCATGATAAAAAAATTACATTTGTAAAATATCTAATACGAGATAAAACTGAAAACATTATACACAGTCCTTTACAATTAAATAACGCTCAATTAATAATGCTAATCCTATTACGTAACATGCTAATTATATTATTCATTAATATTTATATGAAATGATAATAAATACACATAATAATCTATGGTCACTTCCTTCAGATCCAAAAGCCCACCATTCTCGTTCTCTCTCAACCCGTGGGCCATACAAAGGAGGTGACCTAATATCCACAGGCATAATCACCTGAGTACGATATGACTGGAATTGCCGTTTGGAAAAAAATGTACATTATTATTATTATTCTCACAGCACAATAAAACGCTGCAAACAAATGCAGCGTCAATAATAATAGAATGCGTGTGTGGACACGAACATGGGGTTATCCTCAAGTCCTCAGCGTTGTCTCTATGTGAGCTCCTGCGGGGCCAATGGTGCACCCAGCAAAGCGATGGGGAAGTTCTTCACGTGCGTCTGCCACTGTATGGACAGCTGGAAGAATTTCACGCTGCTCCACTCGGAGCCATCGATGTAAACTGGAAGAAACAATGGATGGTTCATATGATTCAGCATTTGGTTGTACATACAGCTCTCTTTCATTCTTCTCTAGATCTGACGATTACTCTTTCATAAACGGTGTAAACAATAATAACAAACTTAAAATTCTACAAATTAATATAGTTCTTTTTGTCAATGTACTGCTTATCCTTTTTCACTGAGTTCAACACGTTTCGCTCTAACTGTGTATCTTCAGGATTATTTCTGCAACACAGTTATAGACAAAAAGAAACATATTATTATTAATTTAAGAAAATGGATTATCACAAAGTTACATCTGAAAAAATATATTATACTACAATTTATTTTTTTTATCTTCAAACACTATATACAAATTAATTAATCCAACATCTTTCAACCATCTGCTGATCATTTCGTAATCATGACATGTTGAAACATGTTGGATTAATTAAATAATATTAAATGATTAAGACATTAAAATATGAATAAAGGAGTGAAAGTTGGAAATAACGATGTGTGCTGTCTGTTGTATGCTGATGATGCTGTACTTTTAGCA
>JAPMAF010001283.1:0-11423 GCA_026537445.1 Silvatares holzenthali
TATACACATATATTTCTGCTTGTTAACGGTAGCAATTGAATAATATACTTTATGAATATTACTTTAGGCTTAGTGCGACAGTCATAATTGAAATAAATATTTCTTTTAATATATGCATATATCTAACAGCAACATTATAATATTCAACATTCAAGAGCGGCGGCATATTAAACTTGTTAAACACTACTATATAAAGTAACATATAATGGAAAAACATAATAGTATAAACATGTACATATAATAATATATAATATATATGAACAATGCTGTCTACAAGTTCCAAATGGTTTTGTCAATGAAGTGGACCCCTCAAGATGGCCCCTGGAAACTGGCACCCAGTGTAATCCAGCAGGCCAATAATACATGTCATTTTGACTATTTGTCGAATTACAAAGGTGCCAGAATTTTAAGAGTTGGTAACAGTACTCTAATCTGACAGATCATTGGACACCATGTTGCAAAATGTTTGTTAGATTATAGGGGATTCGCTGTATTTTTCACCAATGATTTTATTATTGGTCCCCAAAGTCACGCATTGAAAAAGAATAATGTATTTGTATTTTGGACCTAGTTAACTTTGGGCACAACAAAACCACAAAGGATCTCACAGACGGCTAGTAAATAAAAAAAATATAACCTTTAACACCTAGCTTTAACATTTCCTGAATGATTACATCTAAAATACACACAATCGTATGATCACTTCACACTATTTTCTACAGAAAAGTATCTTTTTAAGTCTTTGATTCATATCATCTATCAATAATATTATAGTATTACATAAATTCATAGCGAGCGGTGACAAAGATAACAACAGTACTCGTGGATACTTCCTCTTCATCATTCAACATCTCGGCACTCAAACAAAGACTTAAAAACATACAAATATCTAGGAAAGAGAAAGATTTAATTGAACCTAACGAAGCCACTATTTCCGACAATCAAAATATTGTTTTTTTTTTATGCCAAACAGTTACATATAAAGAGAAAGTCATTTTAAACAATTACGTTATAAATATTACTTATCTATTTTAAATAATCACTAAAAGCAATTTTGAAAATTGGAAGGACAGTTATAGGATCACTCTACATCTATTCTACATTTTGTTTCGAGAGAATAAACATACTCGTATTTAATTTACTAATGTCTCGTTAAATCATCGTTTCTTGACTTGTTAGTTGAATTAGATAAACATTTTACTACGGTATGTGCGCACTATGGCCGATATTCACTCGATCGATCTGTACTGGTAATGTGCTTCTACCGGAAGTCTTCGCTGCATGAAGCTTTATTCTGACTGTGTCATCTTGTGTATCTTTTAAAACATATAGTGCACTAAATAAACATTTACTTATAGAGACTGAGTCGTAATTTTAATGATATAATAGATTTACAAATGCTCGAAATGACTCTCTAAAATCATTTAAGTACTTTTAGGTAAAATTTTTGTTTCGTTCTGTAAACGTACATATCTCAAATACTGAGTCATCTTAAATAGTCACATTCAATAGGGATATTGTAGAAGAGAAATAACACGCGTATCCACCATATTCTTTCTATTAAAGAAAATAATATTTGAAGAGTTCAACATGGGACATTATCGATAGAAAAAATATTGTTATGTAAACACGAAACTTAACAGGGTGTCATTAAAAGTTTGCACTTGGCTAACAGTGTCAACAAGGGATACAGAAGAGTGACAGCGGCGAGGCAGCCCCCCTCCCCCAACATTGAGTCGATTAGTCGCGAATGGTAATAGTAAAGCCTCCGATGCTCGCCTGAAATGCTCTTAATACACCGATGCCTAGAATCTCAGCACTCTGAATCTAAACTGTGCTTTTGTCCGACAATACGACTACTTATTAACTACGTAAATATTAAATACTACTAATTAATTTGTTAACAAATGTTTTGTATACCGCTATATCGTAATTGTAATATGTACATTAAGCTGCCAGACAACATCCGAACGGCATCATATGCAGGTCAGCTGCTGGGGTAACAAAATGGTAACCATTCAAATGAGGATCGACATCTCTTCTTCGCAACGTAATTCTTCAATTCTCAAAGAGTCTAAGTTATCGTTTGTATGTTATCTATACGAAATTTATCAAGTTCCATCTAAATTTTATCAACAACAACGTAAGTTCTCGACTAAAAATGCCCCCAGTTTGAGTTAAATGTCCTTTTTTAGTCAGCGTCCGTTCTACAAAAATCCTCTCGGCGAGAAACTGGTCAAATTCAATCACAAAGTTGTATGTACATACGTATTATAGTATATGTATACATAAATGCCAGTTATACAGGATGTATTGGTCTCAATAGAACAAATTGTATAAGATGGGAGGGTATAACATTCTTGCTATTGTTGAAAAAGTTCTGTGAAATTTCAACATCCATTCAGTTACCGAGTCCGACAAAAGTATTCAATCGATAATCATCAAGATGCATAGCTGTAGCTTTGCATTTCATCACGTCGATCCGATGTGACGTATGAACCTTTGAATCATTTGATGATATCAATCACGCATTTCGACTTCATTCGGGAAATGCTTAATGAAAGAGTAGTAAGTAGATGTGGAAACTTCAAACTGTCATAACATAATTCGGTACCAGATATTTTATATTCCTATCTACTTGAATAATTTATATTAACCTCATTTACCCTTCCGTGCACTATGGCCTATTGAGATCAATATACTCTGCGTACAAAGAAATTTCAACAGTTACAGTTAGACAATATACAACATCTCTAAGCGCATACACCATGCGGCCATTCCACCACAGCGAATATGTTATTTATCAATATTATAACAACAACGGTAACACTTCAGTCCATCGGAAATGTTTTGAATAAATCCCGCACCGAACGAGAGTTTGCAAGTCTCGCGACGAGTGAATGACTAACATTATGAAGGTGAGCGCTAAAGACTTGGCTATATTTTAATATGCGAATACTATTCCCTCTGATGGCTGTGACTAAAGCGCTTCATACTTAACTTACAAACATACAGAAATTTTGATTTGAATATAACATGCCGTATAGTGACTTGAAGAATCACCGAAAGACCATTTGACACAATGAGATCTATTGCAAGAAGTTACTATGTATATATATTTTTAAGGATGACCAACATTTATACTGGAATATTTAGGTTGAACTAAATAAAATGTGTACAAGAATTAAACCATGCGTATGATATACAGCCAGACTGTCCATTGCGTTTCACAAATACTTTTACAAAATAAGGATTGAAATACAGAGTTTCAAGATGGAGCACATCGATCGTTAGCAATCTGACTCGTATTCACTTGCGAAATAACCACTATTGTCATAGGCCACCAGTGTTGTGTATAGTATATAGTCTTTATCTATTAGGCGTGCGTAGAGTGCAAGATTTGCCATGGACACTTTGGGCCCACAATTTAATGAGTGAATTTGGATAGCTTTTCTCGCAAACATATATTTTCTTTTCTGAGAATCTCCACTTCCTGTTTGATTAACATAATCTGAAAATACACAACATTCTCATTAATAAATTTCATATTATTACAGTCACCAACAGATTCTTAAAACTAAACAGGTTCTTAAAACTAAACTAATATCACAATCAGTCGCATAAAGTGAATAATTAAAAAAGAATCTATAGAACTATCATTTCCGTAAGAAAACCATAATGACACCATTGCAGAGAAATAATCAAATACTGATAGAGAAAATCAAATAACAATATTATTTTCTAACATCATTTTAAAAGAAAACGCCAAAAGTATCCTGCTGCATATCTTAAAGATTACTGGTATAATTATGTTTGTCCTGTCATGGAAAAAGGTAGTGCCACTTTAGATTCAACAGTCTTTTTACAGAAACACTTATATGTCAATGCTGTTAAATACATGCTGTTAAATACAATCAGAATATAACCTCAAATAAATGTTTTAAATTCATATGATCATAACAGAGGCCGTAGTCGTGATCCATTTGCTCTGTAGCAATTGTCATTAATAGTCAATAATCTTATCCATGATTGGTAGCAAATATGCATGAGAGTAAATGAAGATGCAGGTGCACATGCTATCTATATAATATTTTCAAACACTTTATACACACAATCAACATTTATTTAACTAAAAGTCTTATACAGTAAAACCTGTATAAACGAGAATGGCACGGTCATGAGAATTTTTCTGGCTTGAACGAGTTTCCACTTTACCCAGGGTTAAAAAATCTGTGATAAGTTTTATATAAATACATATGTGTATTTATGTAAAATGACTAATAATTATAATTTTCCACATTTGTAGAATAAACTAATGTATTATTTGGGCCACATTTCTATCAACGCGAGTTGTTTTTTGTATTTATTTAAATGATTTCGTCACTGCACTCAATTCTAAAAATTTCTTTCTCATTGGTTCACTCTCCATACGCTGGGAATAATTATCTAATGCTGCAAGACAAGATAAACTTTAAATTCGAACAGCGTCTTCGATTTCTGATCTTGTGAGTAATAATCGAAATTATTTTTTTTACCGAATAATCTATTCATCTGATCCATCACTGATATTTTTTAGACAAATCTCCTGCTGATTGAAAGGATCTCATATTTGCAAAAATCAAACGAAACAATTGTTTTCTGTTGCAAATTGAATGCATTTTTAAGTTTCACATGGCCCCATGATCGAGGGGCTGTGTTTGACTTTAGTCAACTAGTTTGACTGTTTAATGGCAGAAAACACAATTTTACGTTCGATAGATTAACTTTAGAATTACACGAAGCATTAGCCAAAAACATAGTTTAGATTTCGAAATTTTATTTATTTATTTAAAATGTTTATCCACTGTCCCATGTTAATTGACGTCATCTACACTTTTATATATTTTTTGCAATAAACTGATGTATATTTATATTATTGAAACATCAGTGTTTGAGGGATTTTCCAATAATTAGGGATTTTTCAATTTTTCCATCGGCAAACGCGTAAATCAAAATAGTCAACTTTTGCTTTTTGCTGCGTTCACGTCCTTGACTTCTCCACAGATTTGATTAAATCTTAACCTTGGACTTCTCCACGGAATTGATCGAATCTTAACTTGTTATGTACTTATAAATATCCCGTCATCCATTTGATGCTTATTTTTTTATATTTCGTTTTTTGCGCTTTTCTGCACTTAAATTGTATCAAATAAATTTAACATTTTACGTTTTCCGGTTTGCTATTGCGCTTTCATAAATAAACTCAATTTATACATATCATTAGAAATTTCGCTTCATTTGTGTATACACCAATATTGTACAAATGTCTAAGATACTGGCTGTCGTAAATACCTAAAAAAAGGTATTCAGCGATTATGATAGGCTCACTGTAAGCTGCACTAAAATCATAAAAAACCCTACCTGCAAAGAAATTCTGCAAAAAGAATGTGTCTTGTATACAATATGGTAGACTTTCCGAAACTTTAAAACCATAAAAATATTTACTACAGGGCTAAACTACAAAAATATTCCGTCTTATACACAATATTGGATGATGTCCGTGTCTGCATTAAACGAAATTCCGGCTTATTGTGTGCCAAAAGTATTTAAGAATGTGAAGTTGATAGTGTGCACATCTCCATATGTTCTGTCGCTACGAAGCAAATGAATCATGACTAAAGCCTCTGATCTTACATCCTTCAAAATCAGGAAACAGTCACACAAGAAAAATTAATTCAGAATATATTTAAGTCGACAATCCTTTTAGACAGCAACCTCTTTATTACATTAAGGATACATTTTTCAATCACATATTAAATTGAATCATAGTATAATATCGAATAAATGCCTTCAATTTTTCAATACGGTATACGATATTGAAAAACAGAATACACAGATAAAATTTATCTCGTGATTGAAAAATCGGCCCTTAGTAAACTAACTTGTATTTTATTACATGTAGTAAACAAACAAAAATATAGCTCAAAGGAAAATCTTGATGATCACAGCATTAAGTATAGCTTGCTAATTTCTAGAACTCTTGAATGTTGTTGAATTTAATAACTGATTCAATCGCTCGGTAAACAAACCCAGTAATCTCTAAATGACCCAAACCTTCCACTGCTATGTGTGTCATGTATTTATCACCATTTTGATAAACCCGAGCTCCTCCTCTGCAGTTTCGTAATCTAAGGGAGATGGTACAATGGCATGGTGATTGAAAGCTGTTAGATGATGAAAAGCTATCCCTTATAAATGTTTAGTTACCTCTTTCTCGAGATATCCAGCTCGGAGCGCTATCTGGTTTTCCTTCATCCGTCTAGCATCCCTTGACCTTTTGGCTGCCAAGTTATTCTTTTTTCTACGTGCCCAGTACTTGGCATCTTTCAGACCCTCGGGCACAAACTGAACAAAATACAAATTGAAGAAATAATTTTGTTACAACTAATTAAACAAACCTCTCGTTATTGAAACATTACAATATGTAGTGTGATAATAAATATGATCGCTTAGCTTAAAAATATGTTTACAATATCAGAAGCATTTGTAAATGAAACATTTACGAATGCTTCTGAGAGTGAAACCTGATATGAGAGTAATGTCAATTAACATTAAATAAAGGAATCGCAAGAAAATCGAATCGTGCATCGCAAAATGGCCGACTGTTTTTACTGATGTACAAATCATCTTATGCACCAACACTTTAATAAGAAAATAAAGCGTTAACTTTCAACAATTGTAATTTAAAATATTACGATACTTAAAAATATTTACAGAATTATTATGTTGCTTAAAAACTGGGAATCAATTTATCAAATGTAAACAATTCTTGGACAGTAATGATGCGCAAGTCAGAGCCTTTCAGAAAGTTATGCCATGTTATGATATTCTGTTTGACAATGTTTCAGACCAAATTATGCTGTCCTTCAGGACAAGTCTATCTGTGTAAGGATGTGTGTGGAACCTGAACTGGATATCATGCCATATTGAGGTGAAATCCATCATCTCTATTAATGTAAGAATGTTCGTAATAATCTTATGATCTTCTTTATGAATCAGGCATATTGATTACTAGATTTCCAAGTATTTTAGTAATGTTTGTTTTTATTATTTCAAGTTTGGAAACAGAATTATACAATTAAGAGTAGTGTTCACTTCGCTAAGTGAAAATCCTTCTGTCGAAGTAGGCTGTTTGCAAAGTGGGCTGAATGTGGTCTGAAACATCAGCAAATAAAATGTCGCAACACTGCACAACAACCCAAAAGGATTAGTTGCGAATCATTTTGTCCTTAGCTAGCAACGATGGTTTTATAACATTCAGAATCAGCTAAAGAAATGAGTAAAGAGCAACTAATAAACAAAAGGTGTATTTCTTAGCTAAATCTCTTCAGTAAAGTTTGGCGTATTATATGTTGGACATATTAAACGAGATGGCTGTGATCTATACAATCGTATATCTCAAATAATATTTCACAATAGTACAATGCGAAAAAAGCCATAATACGAAAAAGCAAAATCGCAGCAAATCTCAGTAACACCGCATGTGTATTGCGCAAGTACAATAAAATTCAATACAGAGAGGCAATATACAATTT
This sequence comes from Silvatares holzenthali, assembly GCA_026537445.1. Taxonomy (NCBI): domain Eukaryota; kingdom Metazoa; phylum Arthropoda; class Insecta; order Trichoptera; family Pisuliidae; genus Silvatares; species Silvatares holzenthali. Next base: position 7,575 of record JAPMAF010001283.1, read on the forward strand.
CATACATGATATCATCTTAATATAAAGTCAATGATAAAGTAGAAGTTGGAAGAAGATAACCTACTTATTTGCACTGTATAAAATTGAACATTAGTATCCGTTTGCAATTTAACTTGAGTTGAAGTTAATCACATTTTATATAAAATACACTGCATTTAAATTATTACATTTTATAATCAAATCATTTTAAGTGCAATTTCATACATCATCTTCTTCCTAAGGGAATACACAAAGTGACAATAATTATGCAACGACAACTCCGAAAAGAGTCTCATTAAAAAAAGTTAATTAATTTGAACGGAACGGAGTATTTGTGATAATTTAAAAACGTTATTGATGATAACTTTTGAAATCATTGTTACTATAATTGCCACAGAATGCACCTGTTTATGTTGGTTCACTGAATTAAAATCTAGTTTAATAAAAACATTAGAATGTCAATATAAAGGAGGTGAATATTGTATCGAAAAGTATTGCTTTTAAAACGTTTTTCAGAATAAATAATCACCTGCTTCCTTGACTTCTTTACCATGGGCTGCGGCTTGAGTTCCTCGTCAGAGAAGGCTCTGGTGCGCGGATCGAAATCCCTTCCCGAGGAGGCCATGGAGAACGCTGAAATTCAACGAATACCAGTGTCAATTTTCATTCAATATCAATTGCCACCATTTTGATAAACGCCAAAGAAGTGAAGCCCAATTCGTTAAGTATGCAAACAAGTGTATATTCATCAACCCTAATCTGTAAACGCTTACACTCTAAAGAAGCCTTTGAGATAAGATGTTTATTTATATTTATTCTCAACATATAGTTAATATAGAATCATACCACTGTTCTAGTTTACAACTTCACTGCTAGTATTATTAATTTTCACATCAATCCCTATACAATATTCTATTTACAAATCTCAGCTTTGGAGGAACCATTAAGACTGATTTAGTAAGATCTTTCAAAACCTCTAGTAGTGGAGAAAGATAGTGAAACTTTTACTGAACTAAGGAAAACTTTCTAAGGAATTATGTACCGGTGCACTTTTTATAGATAACAAATTAGAATAGAACAATCTATAGTTTTAGAATTGAAAATGAAAAACTACTGAGTGCAAAGTTTATAGTAGCGTACAATCTATTTGCCGACAAGTTGGTTCTAAGCTACACTAACTCTTTAAACTTATGAAAACTGTCCCATTAGAGAGAATTGTGTACAGAAATTATTTAAGGACTCGTAGCAGAGTTTACACCATACACAACGGTTTTTGCTTGCAATATGAAGGGAGAATATAAAGCACATATAAATTTACACATATAATGCACAATGAATGAAAGTGCATGCTAAAACGAAGTACTTTTGAACATTCATTTCATTTAACATGCATGTTAAAACGAAGTACTTTTTAACATCATTTTTAACATCTTAACGATGCTGCCAATTTTTACAGTCAAATTATTGTGACGGTGTGTAATATGAGAATCACTATGACCATACTGTCATATACCATAGCATATACATGCTGCGGCGTACACACTGTATGTGTTAAACAAGCGAATGTTCCTCATGACAATATTTGCACATTAAACGCACCAATAGAAAAACATGAATGTCATTTTGAGTACATGACAGCGATGTAGGTATGTCACCAATGATACAAAGTTATACACTATGCATTTGAAGTAACGTGGACACATATTAGAGTAACAGTGCATTATTAAATATGTCATGTTGTTCTGATTCCGTACAGCGTTGTGACATCTCTAGCAGCAAGTTATGCAGTCCCAATTTACAAATTTATAAACATGTCCGCTTCAACTTAAATTTCTAACGAAATTATATCGGAAATTCATTCTGATGTTGAATAACTATTAAGAATTTTCGAAATAACCTTATACCTTAATAATATTAAATAATAAAAGTGGTTTATTCTGTATTGTGGAGAGTGGAGTGCAGTCCAATATTTTTATTTAAAGTTTATATATTTATTACATAAAAATGGTTTGGCATACATAAAGAAAACTTCTAGAGTTGATATATATATATGTGAATGAAGATATTGTAAGGCCCACTTTGTCTGACATTTTAGAAATGTTATCTTTCAGTCCTTTCAAACTCACATTACATTTGATGCATCATTTCATCCTTATTCATAGGACTAATTCATAATTCAAAAATATTGGAAGTATTGCCTTATCTGCTCCCACTAATTATTCTTGTTTTTTTTATCTTATACTGCACATGAGACACCACAACATCACCGTCTGTCTGGGTTTGTAACATACTGTACAATTGCACATATAAATGCTGTGTAGCAGTCGGAGGAGAGATTGAAAGCCTGGTTATTTAGTTCTAGTCACGAAACATGGATAAATCCATTTCACGTGGCTTATAATACTGAACGGTGGTATTGCTCCAGGATGATACAAGATCTATTACTCTTTCCCAGTCCAGAGTGAATATTTATTTTGAAAAGCATTTTTTTGCTTTTTTTTATTTTTTAAATATATTTTTACACATGTATTTAAAATCTGAACAGAAAAATGGATTTTTAAATACATATTTTTTTTCACTCAGACGGGATTCGAACCCGCAACCTCGAGTGTTCCTCCAACACTCTAGTCAAGTGCCTTTTAACCACTCGACCACGAGGCCGACTAAATTGTGCACGTAATCATAATTTGTTTCATATTCCACATGCCAGAACTAGTGAAATTGATCAGTTGCCTTTAATAAGGGACCTTCGATTACTCTATGAATTACCTAACAACATTAACCTTGGGGTACAATGATAAAAATGTTAAATGTATTATTTCAAAATGTTTTTTTCCTCATATTGCAATATATATTAAATGATTTTTTGTTTTCTACAAATTCAATATTCATTGTCATTATTTATATATTGTTCTTTATCATTATTTTACATATTATTTTTATGCTAATAATTTGTGTTCTTTATGGTTATTTTTGAGCTATTGTTACAATATTAAAATATAATTGTTATGTTTTCTTTGGTTCTAAATTGTACTGTTAAACAAATAAATAATAATAAAATAATTAAAATCCCTAAATCCCTACCAAATACGGAATAACAAAATTAACATTAAACGCCTCAAAAGTTCCAACATTTAAGGAAAAACATATTCTTTCTTTTAAATTTTTTGAATTAAAATGAAGTAGCTTTATTTAAGGAGTGTTTTGTTATACAATACAATACACCATCACGCCGTTTCTCTGAAGGAGTAGGCAGAACGGATCGAGTGCCATACAACTCTTGTGGAATGGATTCCGAGAGATTAGTATAAAAAATCTACAATTCGAATGTAAAAGGTATGAGGCAGAGGGGTCGCCCAAGAATATCATGGCAAGAATAGATTAACCAAATTTTAATCGATGGCTTTGTTAGTAGTCATAATAATCGCAGGGTATCCATGAGAAGATGTATGAATGTGGAAGAAGCAAGAGATCTATATCATGATAGAGTGGTCTGGCGCTTGATCCTCTCTGCCTACCCCTACGAGGAAACGAACTGATGATATAATAATAATAATAATAATAAAGTATTCCTAAACATTATTTTTGCACTACTGTTATAAGGTTACAAAATAATTGCTGTTTTCTTCAACACTCAATAGTACTATTAAATAAAATAAATTACACTTTATATATGCATATTTTTTGACTATGTATGTCTTTTCAAGTATTTTTATGTTTCTGGCCTTGTTTATTTCTCATCCTTTCTACGTCCAGCAACCTCCCATACTCTATTTATGTTTTATACTATATAATATTTATTTATTTATTACATGGATGATTTATTAAGCGCTGTTTTCGTGAAAAACCACCTCAAGAGCGCTGTACAGC
>JAPMAF010001284.1:0-11421 GCA_026537445.1 Silvatares holzenthali
ATTTAGTTTCTAAATAATTGACAATAAATAAATATGGAAGTCTCCTATCACAAAGTTACCACCGAACAAATCGAATGCTTAAAAATACATAATATTAAAAAAAATAACCAAAGATTTTAAAACCTCAAATTTAAATAATGTTTCTACAACAAACAATTTTAAGAATAATTTGTCATGTTGCTTACTTATATTGTTATATTTTTAATATACAATAAATAATTTTAATCCGATTGTGACAAAACATTTACTGATCGATTAATTCCAATGTTACTCAAATTCAACTCTAATAAAAAATATGCTATATTTACGAGTATGATAGCGTCCAAATTATAAATACGTTAGATAATTTTAAGCTCGATATAATCTCTTTATTGACAATCCATATACGTTTCAACACCATTATAATACAATGAAATGTGAGTCAATTCAGTAAATTGATCATTATGTCAAATTTACATGGTTCAAATATATGACGAATTAACGAAAATGTTTCAAATTCAAAAATATTGGAGGCAGATTAAGTAGCTATAAATCATTTTAATTTACAAAACGTTTTTGTTATAAGTTTTCTTCATTGATGTTCTCAAAGGCTGATTTTTTAATTTTAATAAATAATTAAATATTGTAACAAGAATCATAAATATCTTAAAATCGAAGATTTGGTTTGCACACATTAAGTTGTCTTTTAGATAATAATAAAGGTTTACTTGGTGTGTGGTAGACCTTGTGTCGTCCCAGTTTATTTAGTATTGTACGCCATATCAAATAGATACAACCATATTTCGTGACTAGAACTGATTAACCAGATTTTTTCTCCTACCATTACACCGCATATTACAAAATTATATAATTAAAAATATTCAATTAATTATATAATTAAAAGTATTCAATCAAATATCGGATTTAATATCGAAACAAAAATAATTATTTGGAAAACTAGTGCATCTGTTTGCAAAATAAATATTACTTCGACGTCACTACATATTAAAAGCTTTAAAGTTTGTACCTATAGTTTACGAAAGCAATGAGAGATCATGAACATCGTTAAAATACATTCAGATCACATCCATTAGTATCTGATGGATGGGATCTTGGCTGGTTCAATAGAATAAAATAGAATACTGTGGACACGTATAGACAACAAAAAAAGTATGAGGATTCTATATATAATGGGGTGTTAAGATTCACATGATATGCATACAGTATGGGCGGCCCTTTAGGACAAATAACAAATGAGAACATCTGACAGCCTGCTTTACTGAGAGAGAAAGCGAGTACTGTGTCTTAATCAATTAAACACTATTAATATAAGACAAAGTGATTTTCATTCTTTACGGAATGCCAACAGAAAATATTCACGGCAGATCTAGAGTTTCACATACATGTATGACAGCTTATTATGTAAGTTTCATACGACTTTTAATGTAATAATACATGAGTGTAGATACAAACATATTTGTATGCAAATTTTTACTGTCATGTAAACAAAAACATGTGTACAAAACAAATCTTAAATTTAAATATGTTCCTCGTAGTATTGAAGTATATATGATTAGATGTACTGATTAATTATCAACGTCAATGAAGAATATAAATTATTTTCACACTTGGCATGCGCCGGTGAATATCTTTAGACTTCCAAGGATGCAAACGAATGATACGTGTATAAATGATCATTTATTGTGTGTCGAATTAGTGATTCCACATCTTCGAATACACCACATGAATAAAAACGTATTTATTAAAATACTATTTAAATTTATAAATTGAATAATAAATGTATCTAGCATAATAAAAATATGTTAGTGTAGCAAAACAAGTTCTCGGATAAAACATTTATGGAAATGAAAATAAAAACTATAGAATTCTTCGATTACTTTACAAGGTTTATTTGAGGCAATATTTAGATTAGCCTGAATAATGAGCAGGGCTCGTTTGCAATGCAAATTTCACATATGGTTTTAAGAACACTCCTCGCATGAGAATGGAGACATAGTTTAATTTGTACTTGCATGAAGTAAGATTTTTAAGTAACACTTAATTTAATTTGTTACTTGCATGAAGTAAGATTTGTAAGCAACACTTGTTTCATACACTCGTTTCATAACATATTTATCAATACTTCAACTCACCCCGTGAAGGGGGGTGTAGGCTTTATTTTTGGTATGAGTACATTTTAATGAATTAAAGCACTCCTTGGTCTATTCCCGAACAGACCAAGGAGTGAGAACCTAGCTGCATTCATATTTCCGAAGATAATGCTATCTGTTGCGGACCTATTACATTGATTTGATGGATATATCTGTTTATCGATGTATAATACCTTTGTTGTTGTTTTGTAGATTTGTTGGTGAAGGATAGGTAAATCCAAAGGTTAGCAATGTAGAATGAAAGAACATATTAGAGAATTTTTATCTGGGAATTATGTTCACAAAGGGTGGAAAACTTGAAAGCGTTGTCGAAAGGCGAAAACTGTGAATAAATCCAACGGGACACTAAATGTTGTTATGTCAAACATCTCTTGAAATATTGTATGGTAAAATAATATATGGGAGAGCGAGGATTATAATTATGAGGAAATAATTTACAAAACTAAGAAAGACGATGTGCAGTTTTTTTTGGCCACATAAAGCATATGTATGGATAATGAAATGACAGTACGAAACATTGATGTTGCAATGTAGAATCTTATAGGGTATCAAAGCAAACCAAAGTACGATCTGGTAAACCAAATAGTGTATTGTATTCTAGTATAATTTACGACTGATTTATTTTGCAATAATATATACTGATTGAATAGTCAATCCAATTTATTTCTTAAAAGTTTTTTTACCGGTTAGCGGTTTAATTAAACTAGGATACCACGACATTTATTTTCAACCAACATATGGAGAAAGATGTTGAATTAAATAATAATGACGCTCTGTCATAAGTTCTATTGTACCACCTGAAAGATATTAGTGTATTTAAAAAATAATGTAGATCGTTCAAAGGAACCACAACCTGAACAACTCAACTATGTTCTGTACAGTACAGTATTTAAGCTTTTATTTCGGAGAATTTGTAATAACACATTTACTTCAAATATTTTTCTCTTATCTTCCTTGCTAAAGTACTGGTATTTTGTCGTACTTTTAAGTTAATATCACAATAAAAGATTGTTTGAACAAAGGATGTAATAACAATATCTGTAATGGGTTCTGCTTATAATACTCATGACAATTGTGGTCACCCATTCTACCTGAGCTACCCCATAAAAGGCTAGTCCTACATCACGTTAACTATTCTACGTACAAGAATAAGAACGTAATGAAAATATTATAAGGGTTATTCATACGTGTTTCACTACCAAACAATTTCGAAAGATTGTAAATCGAATATGGGCTAATATTTATTTTTGATAAAACAAGACTTAAAAAAATATTTTTAAAAACGTATGATGAAGACAGTTTATCTGGTATTCTAGCCACAGGCTGCCTAAAATAGTTTACCACGAATGGTAATTGAACACGGATGTTAAGCTCAAAGGGTTTAGCTTACTGAAATTCAATAGACGTAAGATTTATCAGAAGAGATATTCTTCACAATTTTGCTGTTTTCATGGTGTTTACCCTACGTCAAACTTTTACCTTGACCACTTCTATTCTTATTCAACTGTTTGTTAATTACTGTCCACCTGCATAACACTTTTGGATGTTATATGTCCATTTCAGTGATTTTACATTGACTCTTACTTAAAAAAGTATATCATTTTGTGGAAATATATTTTTAGATTCATCCTGTCAAGGATACATATGAAATACATTCTGTTAATTATTTAGATTTGTTTGCAGAAAGAAACCTACAAGTACTGTTTTATTGTACTCAGGAGCATTTCGATGAAGGAATTTGTAATGTATAAATCAGGATATCGCTGCATTATTTGTCCCTAATATAACCACCAAGTAAAGGGACTTTTTAAAATACACGACGACGCCCTTATGCTAGTATGAAGAAAGTATGTCAAAAAAATACTTTTTTGGTTTAAATATGGAAAAAAAATATTTATATTTTATAAGATTCTATACATTTCCGTCATACGCAGATCATTTTTGTGCATATAATCGAAACGTATAGAATCTTATTAAATATACGTTGTTAACATAAAAAAAAATGCATTCATAGTAAAACACACAGTTACCGAAGATAGAGAAAAAAGAGTTTACATATTGAATTGCGTTATTCTTGAATTCGGTACCAAAATTAAATATGCAAAATTAGGTTCTGTACGAGTGGGAGTTGTATACAAAAAGAAGATATAAAAAATTCCAAGGTTGCGCCATATCCATGGTAAATGGCTTGAATGATATGGTCATACAATACATGTACGGAAGATCGCTGGATAAGAACGGGTAGATAATTTACATGGAGAAACTACAGCCTACGCAAAAATCTAGCGCCGTTGTAAACATTGTACAAAACAAGCCAAATTTGTGTTTTCTTATCTCGCTAAGCAAATCATCTTGTGTTATGACAAAGTTATTATCGCGTTTTACTACTGATAATATACATAAGCACGAGTGTTTTACGTATGACTTGCTAGCGATTTTATCACAAAATCCAGATGGTAGAATGTGGTACAATTTATCTTCGGCAAAACGAGTTTGTTTGCTACAGAGTATACATTATTGACCCAAATTAAAAACATCCGTTCTGTTTCTTCCGTGCGCTCGAGTTAAACTTTGTGCAATCGAGCAGAAAATGGAATGAAAATAAAATGATCTTGTTTATGCCACAGACAATGATGCCCCTTACTGTTGTTGAAATGTATTAAAACTATATTAGATTCGCATTGGAGAGAACAATGCTCGGAATAACAATGAGGGGCCAAAATATGGTTTTTTGGTTACGTGGGAAGGCCAACGTTTCAGTCATTACTGTTGCCTGTCAGCATTAAGAAGGATTCGGGGTGGTTGTATTATTAAAACCAGAGAATGACGTGCAAGATAGAGGTATTGAAGATGAATAGGACGGGCAACTAGGCAGTTTTGATTAGCTCCACTTGTTAATATATTTAAGATTCCTCAATATCTGCGCACTCGAATGTGCGGTCAATGCGCATTGGCAGTACTGATATACGGGACACAGACATGAACCTTCGCACAACCACGTAGTGCGCCATGGGAAGAGCAATGTTGAGTATCATTCGAATAAAGGGAAATATTGGATAAGGATGAAAACCAAAGTGACCGATATTAGAGAAATTGTGCTAAATTGAAGTTGGAGTATGCTAATTTTGTTCGAGAGATTATCCCCAGTTAGATGGAGTGAAAGTGTAGTAATATGAGGACCGTATTTTGGTGAGCTCTATAAGCTGCTCTAATTGATGTTGGCGATGGTATCAACATACGGATAGGTAACAACGGTGCAATAGATTTTCATCCATGTAGATTATTTTGTCACACACGGAATGTTCACGATTCAGGAGGCAAATAGGAAACCACTGCATCTTCCCCCTAAGTATATCTACCACATCGAGTTGCAATCGTTAGGTAGATGCCTACATTCTGATTTTCTAAAAATGCCGAATAAATATTTTGCACGGTTGTTGTATTAAATTCAAAAATAATTGCACCCACATAAACGTGCTAAATCGGTAATCAATTCATCCGTGGCGCAATAACTATGGAAATCTAAATGGGTTCTAACGTTACTTCACCGGAGCTATAAAATATATCAACGTACTTCTCGCAATACTCATAACTCTATAGTTTATAAGCTATTATTTACTTATTCATGATATCCAATAATACATACGATAAATTAACATTCATAGTAAATATGTTTGGTAACGAGCTTGTTTTTAAAGATTTTTTATATAAATATATTGAATTATTTATTATTATTAAAGTGCTTTTATAATTTAGCACATCAAGGGCACTTTAAACATACATAGATGTTAAAAAAATGTAAAATCAGATAGTCATTTAGAAGCAATTCTTAGTTTTAGTACTACGTCGATATTAAGATGAGGGCGTATATCTAGTTTTCCAATCTGATTGATTGCCACACACCTGATTGCTCTAATGAAGATTAATGAATGATTATGATGCAAAGTGTTGTTATATAAAATAACACAACACGACATAATAACCCAAAAGTTGACTGATTGTTTTGGATGCGAAAACCAACTATAATATTTGACAGTAATATTCCATTGGCCTAAGACAGGAGATACATTAATCTAAGTTTCAAACTGTTCCCCTTAGAAACATAGTAGGTAGGATAAGTTCGAATTCAGTTAAAAATATTTTATTTCATTACGTTTAATTCCTGACGCTGAGAAAGGACAATTAAAATCAAGATAATCGACATCGAGATAGAGATACTTCCTAATTGGTTAGAGGGACGTTTTTCCTCAAAAAAAAATTAATTAAGACATCGAATAATCTGTTTATTTTCTGCTGATATATTTACTTGTTATATAATTTTCGAAGTATAAATAAAATCACGTTAAATTGAAATCGATATATCGCGGATGATTTTGTATTATCGAAATCTCATACCTCTTATTGATCACATGTGCATTAATTATCACAGATTCTGATGTATATTGCAATGACAGTTTGTAGTATTATATTAATAGCAATAATAAAAAAAATGTTTCCAGGAATACTTTGCTTATTGTACACCATGTCTCGTGTTTGATGATAATGAAAAATGTGCTAAAAATTTTGCTACTTACTATGGTTTTGAATGATTCAATAGCTGTAAAACAGAATGAACTTAAGCCATTGTACAATATCGACAGCGGAAATTAATTTCTCACCAAAGCTGTGCTGGAACAAAGAATGTTCAAGCATAGAATGTATTGGTAATTTAAAGCTAAAGCCATACGATTCTCTTTCGCCTTTATCGTTCACGATTTCTAAATGATTACATAGAGAATATCGAAGACATTTATCGGTATAAAATATTACTTTCATATAAACATATTTTAATCATTAAATATTATCAAACGTTCGCTTTCTACACAAGAATTATTAAAACATAAACGCGTCACATTAGTGGTGCCATAATCGTAATCTTTATGAATGTGGCATGTTCAGTCTAATGAACTTGAGCGGTCTTTTGGAATGTTTCAATAATGCTCGATACCTTGAACTATAAAAAACCTAACCTTAGAATTAACACCCTGGAAAGGTAGTCGGATCAATTGATTCGACAATGCCGTGTTTCATAATACATACGTACGCAGTCACTTGTCAAAAGCTCTGACGTTTAATATCGGCGAGTGACGGAAAGTAAAAGTGTGTCAAATATCGTAAACACCGCGTGTAGAATTGATTTCGCATATATCTCGCGGCAAAGGCTAAGTGTTTGCGAGGGGATAAAAGCACATCTTTAAAGGTCAGCTCTCGATTCGTACATTAGGCACGGCATAATGGTAATTATTCTGGGCAATTTAATGTCACGCAAACCAGTGGATCGAATAAGAAGTTTCGCGCCGTAAACCTTTAATTGCTTCTGTTATGTAGTGGCGGCCATTTTGGAAAACTGCTCGCCACCTGATTGGCTGCCGGGGCAGACGAGAGGGGCCGCTCGGCGCTTTCCACCCCCGTCGCGGCTCGCGGCTCGCGCCCCGTACGAATACACGTTATCTCGTACACTTTTCCGTTCTCGCGGCTTTCACTCGAAATCGTGAGCTGTCAATTTCATAAAGTAGGTTAATTTTAATTTTTTGGATCACTGCGTTAAAAAACACGACTTCGACACTTCGGAAAGCTCGAAGAATTAAACTTTCTCGCGGTCTGCCGACCGTGCACGTCGACGATAGTTCTGGAATAATTGAGGTTAGGGAGTCTCCGCGAAGGATTCGATTTGTTGTATTCACAACTGCGGACACGTGCGGACCGATCAGACGTCATTTACCGACTACGGCGTACAGCGTACGGGGTACGGCGTACGGCGTGCGGCATGCGGCATGCGGCATGCGGCCAGCTCCGGCAGTGTGCCAGTGGCCTGGCACTACGAGTAGTACTGGCACCGCTATAAGATCGTGGACTGACTGAGCGCCGAGCGTGAACGACCGGCCGGGTTGTCATACTAGTTGTTGCGTGCGCGTCTGCAGCGCCTCAAGTGGATTTTGTACGTACTGGAGCGGAGTGCACAGGTGTAAGTGCGCGAGTACGTACTCTACAGCGGAGGCTGGGCCGGCCGGGAGTGTAGGCGGCGCGGCACGGCGCGGCACGGCAGGGCTGCTTCCTACCTCGTCCCCGCCGCGCCGGTGCTGATACCGGAACCAGAACATATGACCGAGTGACCCGTCGTGAACTTTTTGTTTACGTCTGGAGTAACAGAGTAATAATTCATTAAGATCGTATTCCTTGTCTCGTGACGACTGTTAACAATCACATTGACACGCATCAATGCCGCCAAGTTCAAGTACACACATATCAATTCATATATTCACCGAAGGTCAATTGAATAATTTAAATGAATTAATAAAATTGAACTTCATTTAAATCTACGATTCTTCGAAATAAGTATAAGCATTTCTGTAAGAAACCACGAGTTATAATCTAAAATCACGAAAATTATTTGCACATTTAACTATATCAGTAAAAAAACTGTTTGTGTAAAGGCAAAAATAACTAAGCATTGTGCAAGGTGTCAGGTGAAATATTTTTTAATATTTTTACCATTTTGAAGTTACGCATCTAGAATTATACAAGAAATTATAAATGAGAATTCCACAGAACGTCTATGAAATAATTGTCAAATTCAAATAAGCAATCCAAATAAATTTAATAAATAATTAAATCATTTTTTATCCACAGTTACGACACCGATTAATAAATTTAAACTCGATAAGACGAAGTAAATGATATGTATACATACAGACATAACATCACTTTATTTCCTAAAAGTGGTAAGGAAAATGAATGGAGCGCTATTTGTAGCTGTCGTACAGTTCTTGTTTTCTCCTTATTCATGCATCTCATCATACATGCTCGACGGTTGATGAAAATTCTTCTAGGTTTTCTTTACCAAGTATATTTGTACCATAGTTCTGTTTATCGTCTTTCAATATCCATTAGCTTGAAATGTCTAAATCTCTTAAACCTAACTTTATTTTCTGTATAATTGTTCCGTTGTATTTATGCTTGTTTAATTATAATATTTATGATGTTGTATGAATTGAAAAATAATAAAAAGCATCATTTATAAAATGAGAGTCAAAATAAAAGTTTCTTTAGTTAGAAATTTATTCGACTCCAATAATAAGATATAGATAGCATCTTGTTGAAGTAAATTGTGAAGGTTTCGGTTTTAATATCAGGTGAAATGGAATGAAATATCTGAGTAGGTTGTATAGCTAAAGCATATTTTGGGGGAAACGTGCGGTTCAATTGGGAACCTTTTGTATTCTTCGAAAATCACGCGGAATGGTTTATTGGGAAGATAGGAGACGACGTAAGAAATACGTGAAATTCTTGAGATATTTGGGCCTGAAATTCCTAGGCCAGTTCTCTTCGCACATTTTTCTTCACAAACACAATCATTTTATTAAGATCATAAAGTGAAATCCACGTACAAAAAAAACTCAAGAGAAAATAAATGCCCTTGCAAAATACCACTAGCTGTTTATCAATATTTTGTACACTTCGAACGTTATATGCGATACGTTCGAAGTATTACTGATGGCTTATAAAACACCCTCAGTAAAATTATATGTTTATAGGTTTTTACTTAATCCAAATTACTGCATGATTAGTATAATGTAAAAGTAAATAGTTGTCAAATGAGGATTGCCATATCCAAATGCATCACATCTGTAACCTAACTAAACGGTATATACGTAACTAAGATTGACTGATTGTTCTATCCTATGTTTATTTGAGTGAAACAAAATGATCTTTATATATTTCATAAATGCATATATAAAACACTGAATGTGAGGTATATCAATAGTTTGTACTATTTCTATACTAAGTTGTAATGTATGCTTGTATCGTGGAAATAGAAATAACATTGTGTACGAGCTGAGACTTGAACTCGCATTCCTACTTGTAGATAGACTGGAGTACGTGTACCTGTACTGGTGTATCTCTGACCATTATGCTACAATATAGATAGGATTATTTCTTATCAAGGAATGGCGCTGATAGTAGTGGTGTCGTAGTGTCTCTAATGTGACGTAGAGATTACGAAATGGATTAGTTTTCTGTATTCACTACTTCCCAAATTGGCTCTCTTAGTAGAAGAGTGGAAGGTATTCTTGTCATTAAAATCTGGTCATAAAAGCAAATATATCTGTTGTATATACTATAAAGGAAATGTTGGAATGCAAGATAAATAATTGGATAAGCAAGATAAATGATCAATCAAAAACCAGTCTTATTTACCATACGATTATGCAAATCCAGAGTAAACATTATTTAATTTATATAAATTACTAAACAAAATTTGAACTTTGAAAGGTATCAAATCTGAGACTTTACACACTGTACTGCAGAGGCCTAAATGGATGATGATTAAAATATTTTTGAATATTGATGTAATGTATTGTTTTGTTCACAATTATATTTTGTACACATATTCAAAATATTATACCATATATATGAAAACAAATGATTATACCATATATATGAAGAAAAATAATCATTTATTTTTATTTCAAAAATGTTTGTTAACGTTTTTAAAAGCTTTATACTAGTTTATGCATTAAATAAATATATAAAAATGTACTCCGTATAAATTAAAACAAGTATAATTTCTTATTGAAATAGTGGCACAATAAATAATGTCATTTATTTAATTCAATTGTATGAAATATTGCCACAAAAAAGAATGTCATTTATAAAATTCACTTGTATGGAGAATGGGTTTGGATGATCTGTTAAATATCGTTAACCCTGGTATAATTTGACCCCAAGTAACGAAATTTTGCTCACAATCCCAGAATTCCTATGTTAGCAGAATGCAATCATGTAAATAGATTCGTTGCATAAACCTATTAAATTAGTATTATCTAATCGACTTTAAATGGTGCATACTACCTATATTGAAATTGATCAAGCATCTTCAAAGGTAGAACGAGCCAAGTCGCATTCATAGAAAATTCAATTTTAAATGTACAAAACGAATTTTAAAATAAAAGAAATAGTCATCGGTAGTTGTTTATAGTTGATTAAAGTGTGTAAACGTTATTTTTATGTCTATTAAAGGAGAATTAGATTTCTTTATTAAAAATACCTTATACAGTATTTCCTATTCTTTACGAGCGATGTGTTAAATAAAATTCTTAGGTTACACCACCAAATTGTTTTTTAGCATTTTAATTATATTTACCCTGAGACCTGAAAGACCCTGAGAGATAGGATAAGAAATGAAAATTTCAGAGAAGCATGCAAATTAAAAGTAACAATCATAAACAGA
>JAPMAF010001286.1:0-11419 GCA_026537445.1 Silvatares holzenthali
TGATTAAAACCGAAACGCGTCGCCAACTCTTTCAATAAAAAGTGATATATAACAAAGTGAAAACTCTTTTAATTATATACCATTAAAGAATTAAAGAAAATTTATAGCAATAATTTGATTTAGTATTGTCAATACATCTATAAAATGATTCAGGCTAGCTCTAAACACTCAGTATGCTGAAACAATATACACAAATGAGTTAACTGCCCTAGAATACACGGGCATGTGTAAAGGATATTGAGCGAGTATTTTGATATGGAAATTTAAATTCCTATACCTTATACACAAATAAGTCAAGTTGTAAGTATGATGGAACGACTGTTCCGACATTGATACCCACTATCTGCTAATTTGCTCACTCTATCAGTATACAAGTGCCTGTAGCCAGGCATAATACAAGTTTAAGATCTAAACACAGAATCAGTAACTTTCAGTAATATTTTAGCAGTTACATTTTTGAAAAAAAATATATATATATATTTAAAATAACAGAAAACAAGTTAGTAATATTCACAGAATTGCATTTTAGTAACCATTCTGTAACACAAGTAATAAACTGAACGCTTTTTCTGGTTCCGCCTGAAATTTTATCATTTTGCCCAATTTCGTATGGTGCAATAATTGAATGTTTTCTAGTCCGTTAAGAGCGCCTACTCTAAAGGATTTAAATAAAACTAATAAGTAATGATATCCGTTATAATCTTACTTTTAAGTCACATGATGTGATTTTATAAAATCTCATCTGCTAAAAATATTTTATTATAAATATGATTCTTCACAAGCTGAAAAAAGATATTAAAGCTGCAAATGATGCTATCGACATACTCCATTTTGAATATCGTTAAGCGTTAAGACAAGGATAACAAGATGGAAGAATGAGCCATTATATAATAATTTGGTTTAATCGCCTGCATTGCCATAACGTTGCAAGATATACACGCATGTGTGTAATGCTGTGATAGATGAATGATGGAGAAGGGCTGAAACTTGTTTAGAGTGTGATGTGCGACATGTTCTAAAAGTTTGCTGCTGAATAGTTTTGTTTCACTTTTCTTTCTCATAAGATTAATATTCAAACTTATCCCTCTTAAATTATCATTAACGTAGTAATCATTTAATGTTTGCAAATTAATAAACCATATAAACAAATACTTGTGATAATGCTTTGGGTATGAGCTATGGCGATTTCATTATTCGTGAAAAAAATACACATAAGAAAACGTTCCTACATAAATATTATTAACTATTAACTTATTCTCTAAATAAAATGCTCACAAGCATAATTTCCCTTGTATAATTGTTCTTACATAAATAATATTTTGAAATTTAAAATCTAATACTATTCTACTACATTATTACTATATATCCCGTACATTTAGATCTTCGTGGCAATAATAATATACATAATTGGCATCAACACTACTTCATATATAATTGCTTTCACATGCACCATACACACACATCATACACACACATACACATACCCATATTATTCTCTCTAAACTCCGTTAACAGTTTTGGTCAATTAATCAACAAATTTCATTTCTCTTTCCTCTCTTCACACAACCGATACTACCTTTCTACAAACAACAAAATAATTATAAGAAGCAATCATTATCGCTAAAATAATTTGGCTATTCTTTTTAATAAGAATTGGGGTATTTTGTTAAAGCAATCTGCAAAATAAAAGCTCATTTAAGAATAAAATGCAGAAGCGCTTTCCACACACAATTCTACTATACACAATCACATGACCATCAGACACGGACATACACACACACACACACATCAATAATATGGTTAAGCACTGACTGCAGTTCACTCGTGTGACATTAGTCGAAAAAAGATAACTCCCTTTATTGCTGCTGTTGGCTCCGACTGCATCTTACTTCGACCCACTGTGCTCTCGCACAATACTACTAATTTGTGCTCCAAGTATAATATAAATTATATTGAGAGTACATTTTATATAAAATGGAAGAGCTGTAGAGTACTCGGATTACATTAAAGATGAATTAGATAAGATCTGCGGTGTCATATGCATATTAGACAAATGATTATCGCTCGGCAAAAAATTTGAGAATTCTAAATATTACTTTGATTCATCATTTCAACAATTCAAAGTAGAACAAACGGAAACAAATATAAAGTTGAGATGAGAGAGCTGCCCACTGAAACTGTCCTCGAATTCTGAATGAGTAGTCAATCATCAACAGAGCAGAATGCTATAGATGCAAATACAGCTACAAAGGGTTCACATATTTAGATACCGGATGATGGAACCGATAGATCACATTTCATCTGCTATATTCATTAATGTTTTGTACAATTAAAACATCTAATTTGAAATACTTTGAATACAGTATTTTGTACACTTAATGCTATAATTATGAATAATAAATGTGCCCATATTATAATGTACCACTTTATACAAATATTTGTTTTTGTAAACATAGAATGTAGACTTTATCGGACAAACGTTTTTAAGCGTATAACAAACAATTGTATTGAAATTGATTATGATTAAAAATGTGTAAGTGTAGTATGTGTCTGCCAAGTCTCAAATCTATCTCAACTATTAGACCCTGATTTTATTATGAACATTACAAACAATCTAAATTTAACTATTAGTGAATGTGAATGTTTGTTGTGAATGAGTTTAAAATTATTGCTACATGTTTAAAAGTGAAATAAATAAAGAATGCATCTAAATAAAAGACATAAAGGTGTTATATATTATGTAAAAGTCGAATGATAGAATGAATAGTGATGAGTTACGTTCTATTTAAATATACAATACTCGGATTCACGATCACCTTTTGGCTTTTGACTTGTTTTACGACAACATACGAACCATATGTATTTAAAACACAGATGTTAAAATAACGCTATCACATACATACATCAATTACAAGGAGGAGACCCGCAACGCAACGTGTGAGCGGGTGACAAGCCTAACAAATCAGGACCTATCAATCCTGATATTACCTCACACTGATCAACCTGACACTGAAATATCAATCAAAAGAAAATCTATTTGTCAATTGAACGAAAATAATATAAAAAATACAACAATGGAAGACCAAATACAATTTGCAATTAAACAAAGACATTACGTTACATTAATTAAAACTGATTCAATAACATAAACAATCAAATGATTTTTAGCACATTTTTAGCTGTTTCTTAAACATAAATCATTTTGAACCACTATGCATTTGAAGAATCACATAAATATGTAAAAAGTATATATAAAATAAATCAATAAAGGCATAAACCACGGAACAATTCATAAATAGTTCCTATAGTTACACTACAGGAGCTGGGAGCTGATTACCTTCACACAAAATAATGACTATGTGAGTATGATATGACGATTAGTGACTATTATAATAAATGCCAGTTTATTGCCAAATACCACATTTAGTTCATGCTTTAATATTGGTGCAACACACACACTAAACACGACTAAAATATATTTTTGGTTTTAATATTAACACATATGCAAAGTGTGGTTGCACCTGATATATTTGAATTACACCTGTGACATCACAATTATTGTATTGATGCAGAATATTTATTTTAGGGCATTGCATTATGCATCCAGTGATGGGAAATCAAGCGCATGATGGAAATCAATCTTGCTTTCGTCTTTCAACTGAAGTATACAACAATAAAATATAACGAAGAGAAATACAATTGAAACAAAAAAAAAATACGAGATACTGTCAATCATGAATACCTAATGTAAGCGAGCCTTAAAAGAAGATTAATGTAAAGTAATATAGCAAAATTCAGATAAGAGGCTATTCTATCTGGGATGAGATCATTCATGTGTCTGCATTGAATCTTTGAAGACCATCACATTTGAAATGTGGTAAAGGACAAATTGACAATCACTGACACATATCCGCTAAGCACACTCGCTACAAATGGACAATTTCAGTTTATCCTTTCATAAAGGAATTCGGCATTAATTATCACACTGTGCAGCAGATACGGCTGTTGGCAATGGCTCTGGTAGTGGCAGAGTGCATGACACAATATGCATAAGTGTAACACAACACAACATGTATCCCTGCCATATGTGATAAAATCATCATAGAGAGAATCTTACGTCCTGGATTACAATTTCTAGAACAAACCCTTCAGAAAAGTATACTGTACGTCATTTATAGGACTTTTAGAAGAATTAAAGTAACCTCTTAAGAAAATTTTAAATCCGATATACTAGTAAATGTTATCACTCGAGTGCGCATGTTATGTTTATTCCACAAGGAAGCCTCACTACTTACTATAAGGAAACATATCACACCCTTCTGTATAAATAATAAAAAAAGTGGTTGAGAGAAACAATTATACCAAATCTAACAAATGACAACGGAAATTTGTTTTTGTAAATAGAAAACATTTGAAAAAAATATATAAATATCAAAAATCTGAGCAACTGTTTATCTCGTTAATAGTTCTCTCAGTATTGCGTAAAAAATAACTTTTATATAAAAAAACAATTTTTTGGCTAATTAATGTAGCTTCTTCGTATTTATAAATTTTATTAATATCATGTTTAAAATTTTTAGTACATTGAATAAAAAAAAACTATCAAATATACACACGTATTAATGTGGCGAGTGGTGAATCGTGAGTGTTGAGAAGTTTCCTTATAGATGTGGAATGAGTTAAACGTGGTTAGGCACCGATGCCTAAGCAAAGTACATGACCTTTTTAGTTTCATTGTGTACGGTGATGGCACGGGCCATGGCTCCGGGGGTGCGGTCCTCCGAGCAGCCGGACTGGTGGGAACCCTCGCCCGAGTCGTGCTCCTTCTCCACGAGGTGGTAGCGGGCGCGGAACGCTACCAGGTGGGCGTAGTAGGCGGGCGCGGGGATGCTCACCGAGCGGGTGCAGCGCACGTACGTGTGGCACAGCTGGTACGTCAGGCACTGGAGCTCGTCCGAGTCAAAGTGGTTGTCATCCCACAGCACGTGGTAGTGCGACGGACGACTCGTTCCCTGTTGCAAATACATACATATTGTATTACATATTACACCCTATTATAAATGTAAATATTATTAACAATATTCTATTCTAATCCTTAACCGATACCACATTTTAAATTGATTATTTAAATATGAAACACAGTCGCTAATATGTATTATTTATGAAGTGCATATGCCTCAAATAATAACTTGCTTATTTTAGAGAAATCATTGTTACAAATCTTACAATGTGCAATGACAGTCAAAACTATTTAATAATGTCATAAATTTGTATAAATAATAGATATGCGCAACACGATTTTTTTTTGGAAAATGGAGAAACCTGAAATATTTTGATTCAACATTTTAACACAAAAAATTTTAACAATCTTATCAAAATTGGGTATTTTTAGTTACAGAAAGAATCCGGATACATTATTGCACAAAATGTGTTACCGATTTATATGTAATTTGCTGCAGAGGGAAAAAATAAGATGTTTATTTGCACGTATATACTATTCACATTTTATCAATTAATATACACTGTATGCAATTCATCATACAAATTAAACAATTTGCTTATAATAATCTGCCAACTTCTTCCCTCCAAAGTATAAAAAGACAATATAAACCATAATGTTCATTACCTGAATGCCTTGATGACTGCACAGGTAAAAATCAAATTCCGTCGGATGTGTAATGCCAACATCTACTGTCGTACCGGCGGGGATATTGCCAGATTTGCCGGATTGCTCCTTTTTGTCGGCGCAGAAGAGTCTGGTGTGATGGCGCTTCTGCACCACGATAAACGTGATGCCGGGTTTGTAGTCGGCTTCCAGCTTGATGCAAGCCTCCCGGACGGCGGTGAGCTCGTGCTGCAGCACGTGGATGAACTGCCCCTCGGACACTCCGTCCCGGTACATGATGATGCGGTGAGGCTTGTAGCCTCCCGTGCTCTTGTAGAACATGATGAGCAACTCGCGGACCATGCTACTCATCTCTTGAATGATCTCCTGCCTACAATCAAAAAACAATAACAGATTAATATTTATTTTACATTCGCTATTAAATATATAAAATAAACTATCAATTTATTGGGTGATGCCAAAAATAGGAACAAACATAAGAAAACTGTTGGCAACCGAGGATTAAAAATTAAATTTGAATAGTAAAATAATGATTGCAACATCTATATTCAACTATACTGTAGTAAGATAAAATGATTATTTACGGGTGGGTTTCAAGTAATGTTTCTTCAAACACAGTGACATCGGAATAGTGCCACCGTGTGAATAGTGAATGGGACAAAATGAATGAAATAATTACAAGACAAACACAAAACAAAGGAGAGCTATGCTATTGCTGGGACGGGAGGTAGGATAGTGTGCGTGGCGTGGACAGCGGATGGCTCGGCAGGGAGTGGGGGGGAGCGGGAGGGAGCGGGCGAGGAGAGAGCAGCCTGAAGGAATAAGAGAGAGAGCAGATTTAGAAGGAATGCACACGTGCCTGTGCCAGAAGAGTGAAGTCTCGCGAGGAGGCGAGGGTAGTGGTGTGTCAGGATCGGAAAGTGTTGCGTTCCGCAGGAACTGCTGGCCCCTGCATACCAACACATTCATTGTCAATTTTTTTCTTACGCACTAACATACAATTGTTATGTTATGTCGCTATTATATCCATGGAGCATGGAAACAGTGTCACCTCATATGACATTCTTATTTAAAACTCATTTTCATTTTATTCACCGATCAACCCGATGGATTGGCCGGAAAGCAACAAAAATGGGAGATAAATACGAATTTCGTGAAGAGTAGAAAATGATTCATTTCCTCTCACTATCATATCGCCATCACATATCAGTAGACACAATACAAATTCCTGGTCCTTCCTGATACACAGATTAAAGATGCATGTTATAATCATAGAGTATGTCAGGGATTCCAATTATTCAAGGACTAACCAAAAAATATCAAATATTATTTATAATAAAACATAATATACACACATATGTGAACAATTCCTTGAATCAATTTAATCATAAACAAAACATTATTCAACAACAAAATAAAAATATCTCATTATACTAGATTACAATATATTCACTGTGGCAAATTAAGACAAAAATAAATGTGACTGAACAAAGGTAAAGTATAGTAATAAAGTAGTAGAAATGAATTTACCGATGCTGTTGTACTCTAACAGTGGCCGCATATCTGGAAGGATGAGCATCCATGGAGCCCACCACAGCTGCTATGGAAGGCTTCTTGTTGTCTCCCGCCGGAGGATGAGTGACATCTGCCCCCAAGAAGATAACTGGCTCGTTGAACACTTTGGGCCGAAGAGACGGAACCAGTATGGAGTTGATGCCTCCCAACTTCACATTAATTTTGAGGCAGAGATTACTAAGAGTCTGCGGTGAAGTCTTGTTAACGTTTTTAGCTTGCACACATTGAGTAGCCATACCGAGGACAGTGTCTCCCACTCTTTTAACCTCAGCTGCAAAAAATATTATAATGTAATTGAAACCCATAATAAAATGGTATTTTTAATTTAATAACAAGAATCATACCATAAACAGGGGTCTTTCCAGGAAGCACTACTACAACCAATTGCAGAGCCACAAAAGTAGATTTGAGGTATTTAAACATGGGTTCAACTTGGTCCGGGCCAGTAGCATATTTGCAGAAGCATGGCTGCCCGATGATTGGCATTCCCGCATCATTAGAAATTTTTTGAAGCTGTTGTGTAAAATTTCTAGAAGAGAAAACAAATGAATATTTTTAAAGATGCAATATGCACATATATAGAGTATCTAATACAATAATATGCCGAGAATACTCACTTGAGAGCGTCTTCTCTGACGGTGCGCTGAGGGGCGAAACAAGCGATGGCCCAGACACGTATCTCCACTCCCATGAAGAACTGTTTGCCGCGCATATCCCACACACCTTGGTTGGGCATGGCCTGCTGCTTACTCTGCGAGCATGCCACCATCTAAACCGAGCCAAGCCAAACCAATAAATAACAAATGTTCTCTAATTAAAATATCAGTGATCTTAATATTAGGAACTTTATTAATCATTTTTATTTTAAACATTTTGCACATATGTATAGCCTTGGGAGTTTCAAGAGAAAGCTTATTGCCTGTTAGTAATCCCCCTTTTCACCTTATAACCTCACAATTACCAGAGTATTGATGATTACAGATGACTAATCCAAATCATAATTTCTGTGCCATATGAATATGACAGTCCAGAATAATTATCTTTAATTAAAATTTGCATTGAAAATGCAGTTTTACAATATTACTCCGATGGGTGTGCAAACTTGTCACACCTCATATGCCAGTCCAGCACCTCTATTCACTATGCTATGGGGGCCGATGTGTGAACAAAAATAAAATATACTAAAATTGCGAAGAAGCAATATGCTTAGATAAAAATCTGGGATTAAAGTAATATGAATGCTTCGATTATTTATTGGATTCAAGGATTTAGATCACAAAAAAATATAATTATAAAGAGAATTGTTCTTACTTGTCCACCAAGCGATGATATCCTTCCTCCATATTGTAGCTTAGGTGGAGGCAAAACCCTGCCACGCACTTCCATCATACTGTTGCTGATTGTAAGACCAAATTCTTGCACATATGAATCATTGTTGAAATCTGCTCTCCTAACTAGATTATTTATTTCTCGTTCCCTGAAATAATTAATTAGATTCAGTTTCAGAAAAATATTGAAGTATATTGAGATCAAATGGAGCAAAACAGGCAATGAAGCAGTGGAGAGGTTACCTGTCAGGAGCGCTGCGAGCCGTCGCCTTGATCATAGTGGAAGTCTGCATATCGGTCAGTTTCTTGATACACCTCTGACCTGGAACGATATTACAGACCTCGAGTGGCAAATACGTGTGCTTGTGTTCCTGTCCCACCTGCAGGCAGGGGAGATGTGGATAACGAAGCTTCATTTTGTATTTATCCAAAAAATATTTGGCAACAGTGCACTCTACGGTCTGCCCATTTTCCAGTTGCAATGGGAAGCTGAAAATAAACAATTTTATAAGAATTTCTATACCCACTATTCACAATCGAGATATAAATAACTCATTTAAGAACAATAGAGATACATACGATTGCATTTGAGCTGGTCTTCTAGTAACATTGCAGACCCTGTATTTCCTCTTCATAGTGCCACAGTGCGTTATCTCTATTTTTAGTCCTTTTATTTCTTTGGTGAATTTGACTCGTTGGGAATCAGTTAATGGTTTTCTCTGTTCATTTATGTCTCGTATATCCAATACCTCACACATAAAATCGATCACAGGCTGCGCTTTGTAAAATGCGGTAGCGGATACTGCAAAAATAAGATAATCATTTACTTAATTACTTACAAAGATAAAGAAAATGGCTGAATTAGATGGTAGATTTGCAGGCTAATAATAACCATCAATGTTGAGCATCATCTTCCATTGACTCGGTCTGACAGATTGATGGAAACCGAACCACACTTCACGCCCGCCGCCCAAGGGATGGTAATATCCATCGGGAGAAGAGAAGAAACTACGTCCCACTGGCGTGTATGTCATCGAAGGTAGATGGCGCATCACCACATCCAAAGCCAGGATTGCATCATATGGGATCTGGCGTGTGCGGCCCTCTAATGCCTCTTCCAGAGCAAACAGAGATACCTATGACAGTATACATTTTTGTATATAAATACATTAGAAACTTGTAGAATCAACATGGAAATAATAATTCTGAAAATATTGCTAACGAAATTATATGATGTATTATATATCTTTTAATTACGTAACAAAAGAAATTTCAGCTTGCTTGTAATATAGGATGCATGTGTTTCAAAGGATACCACAGGTGATGTGGTAAAGGGTAATAAAATCATTACATACTTAAATTAGGCTGTACCATTCCCATCGCAATGGGTGCATGGTACCCAGCCTTCCAGCAACACTCTCGGTGTGTAAATTCCAAGTTCTTTCTTTCTTGGTTCTCTTCAAATATGCAATAAACTATTTTGTAATATACATTTAACTATGTTATATACTTTTACAAACATTTGTCATGGCAATATGCAGTATTTTTTTGTAATTAATCACTCTGTTTTAAGATAATATAAATTGTACAAGATGTACAGTTTAATAAAAATGAACTTAATTTGTAAAGCGCTCTTGGGGTGATTTTTAATCACGAAACAGCGCTATATAGTCATCTAATATAATCATCTAATAAATAAATAAAGAAACTACTAATAACGAATGTGAAGTGTGTATACCTGTGCGACCCATTTGATGGTAACTCTGAAGACCCTGTCCTTGCCTTCCCCGGGTAATGTGACTTCCAGTTCCACACGGTCATTACCTATTGGCAGGGGGTCTCGTGTGTATAAGTTGTTTCTGCCGTCAAATACTGGCTTCAATGCACCAAATATTTTACTGTATGCATGCACCATAGTCTCGATGATTTCTCTGTTGACCTATAAACAAATTTGTGATCTTTGATATAAAATAAAATATATTACAATATTACACATCATATAATATTGGAGGCTTTTGGATACTTATTTTAAACTGGTACGAATTAGAAATTTACAAAAATAAGTGGATCGCATAGTTTGCAACATTTTTATACATATGATACACCCTCGTATTCTTGTACGGTAAGTTGCACGACTGAGGGGTAGATGAGAGCGGGGACGAGAAGGAAAATGAGCGGTACGGTTTGGTGGGCACCGTTTATTATCCAAAAATATAAATTAAGGCTGTCAGCAGTGGAGTCCCTCGTAAAGGTCGGTGCTACGATCCATAGAAGCATCGGCTGCGAAGTGGCGACTCTTGCTTGCGGAGCGTCGCAGTATCGCTATGGCTCGAGGACACCATGGAGATCAAAGAGGTGGCCCTGGAGTGGTTAGCTGCAGCGGTGGTCTTTTCTCCTAGTGAAGCTCCAAGTGTAGCGAGATGTAGAGAACGCGAAGTGCGAAAGTCAATAGATGAAAAATCTTTAATAATTGGGCGGTTTGAATTTACGCTGGCTGGCGGCGCATCTCGCTCGCTTAAGGGATGATACGGCCAGCGGGAGCAACTTTTGATCATCTCCCGTGTTCCGCGCAAGGACCGCCCGCCGCGAGGTTGCCAGCGGCAACCGAGACAAATTCAGAAATTTAGGCACCCGGCCCGATGTCACATAGATATCACTTATGGCGTATTTCCGAAATTGTGCAATCATAAATATAGATTGATTGGTTGCATTATTTAAATTATTAAACTATTTGACAGATTTAACTGACTGTTGATCAATACTCAATTGAAATGTTAAAAATGTCATAGGTGAAACATATGAAATAAAATAACTAATTATTTTCGTAGGCTTTCACGACCAAAAGATTCGCAAGTCAAAGACTTTTGGGTAGTCATGTCGTGTTGTGACA
>JAPMAF010001288.1:0-11416 GCA_026537445.1 Silvatares holzenthali
TTCAACATCACTGACATTTTGGAAGTTAGTAAGGTTTTGAATATTCTTTTTTTCTCGACCTCGTAGTTCTATGGGTAGGACAATAGACTATAATTCTAGATAAGAATTCGTGAACATTTACTTTGCATATACATTTTTCGGTATAGGTTTTAAACATGTTCAACAAATAGTAAAGATGCACAAAAATATACCAAATTTAATATTTAGATAGTCATCGCCATTAATAGCTACCATTCAGTATTATACGCCACGTGTAAATATATTTATCCATGTTTCGTGACTAGAATTGAATAACCATGGTTTCTTTCTTCCTTCTGCTACACAGTATTCAAATATGCTACTTTGTCGAATATAACACATTCAGACGGACGGTGGTCTCTAGTTATTTGAAACGGCACCTTATTTGGCAAGCAAGCACCTCGTACATCAATTAGAATAATTTGCTACGATCGCATAATACCTATTATGTATATTTCTGATGTATACTTATTTTACATATTAGATACCACGACACGACCGGGAGTTTGGATCTGTGACAATATCATGCAGTTGCGCATGCGAACACTGTTTAATAATAGGAGAAAACATATTTTTGTTATCTAGTTAGGAAATTTAATTTAAATTTAATTCCAAGTTGATTTGATTTTCCTTGATATACAATGCTAAAAGGTGCGATTTCTTAGGGTACATTCTTATTAAAGCTGCATAAAAATGCATTTCTTTGTATTATTCTGATGGAAATTGAAGTTTTGGCTGCTAAAATTTCACACAATACTTAAAATAGATGCATACATAATATCGTGCCTAGTCCCGGAATGAAGCGCTACATATCTATCCTGACACAAATTTCTTGCATCTTTCACATTCATAAATCTCTCATCGTACACGCACGACGATTGCTGAAGCTCCTTTCATTACCACCATTAAGAATTTGAAAAATCTGCTCCTGCCAAGTTTTTCTAGGTCATTCACATACTGCTTCATTTACTGGATATGTCCAAACCATCACAAAACATCTAAATTTCATTCTGTGCATGACTTTTATCTTTGATTTCCATACTTCTCCGATATATTCATTTCAATTATCTCGAAGGGTCTTTTCGTAGGTCCTTCTCAACGAAAAGAAAAACAAAATACAAAAAAAAATGTAAAAAGAAAAACGTTTGCGGAAACTACTGGCTAGATAGAAAACATCCGAAAACATGAGTAGTCATTCTTGTATGAATATTAAATCTGCAAGCATTTGTATGATAATTGTACTCGCGTACGATAAAATGCTCCTTAGTTTTGGTCTCATGATTGCCGTGCGGCCTTAATATGTTAAACGGTCGCGAAAAATAAAGCCACCCAAATAAAATCCAACGGGAAGTTGGCGTGCGAGTACATCCGGCAGTAACGGGCAGGATAGACGCATTGCGCTACACTCCGACCGCAAACAGACTTATCTTCACTGACACTCGCCACATTCCGTAAACTTTTCGCGTATCCCCCGTATTACCAACTCCATAGAGGTGCTTACCGCTTACCGCTTACCGCTTACCACTTACCGAATACTGGAGACTGAATACTGGTTACCACCTGCCAAGCTGACGAGCGATAGATATTACTGCCGACTTGCGAACTTTCGGCAGGTGACTCCATTAAATGTTACTAAAATAAAGTTGTACGCCCGCAACCTTAGAAATTGGGATAAGCAACACATTTTCATATCTTTATAATTTGACGATAATATCCGTCATTCGAAAATTCTTAAAGCGACTAGTCGAAAATTTCAACATATTTAAAGGGAGAATACTAATGGTTACAGCTTGTCAAATGCTGAAACATAGTATGTAAAATATCTTCCGATACTCAAAACAGTAGCCTTTGGCTTCGAAGATATGCCTAGATAGAAAACTTCTACCTAGCTGATACTTAACGGATTACGTTTATTCTCAAAGACATAATTAGCCAGGTTGAGAGAAGTATTCAGATCCCTAGTAACCCTGGAAGCTCTAGTTTCAACTCAAACGCGATGTGACTTAAAATTAGATCCATAGAATTTAATTAGATCTATCTCATTTTCTTAGATGTTTATAGTCATTGCGCAACTGAGTGTAGTAAAACAAGATAAAAACTGTGGTTACAGCAGATAATGAAATCCTAGAAGAAATCTTGGTTTTGTACTCATAGATCTAATCAGAAAAAATATTACAACCTACGAATATACTTAATCTATTGTGTGAGAGTCTATAACAGCAATTGTTTAACCAGTTACATTAGCGTCCAATGTTTGACAAGAATTTAAGAGACTACCGCAAATACCTAAAGATAATTGTTGAATTGGAATGAATACAGAAGAAGAGAAGGCGAAGAATCGAAACTGATGGAGAACGTTACAATAGTTTATGGTGAAAATATCCCTGCAAAAAGTTGAAAATGGTTATTGAATTATCAAAAAGAGTAAAGATAGGAATGACTTATTGGTACACGTATTGAAGAAATTTAGATTATATAGGAAACAGAAGAAGAAGCTGGCAGATTGTTCGTAATCAAGTTGGTTCATACAAAAAAATACTGTAAGTCGTTATTCAAGATGAATCCACACTAACACACTATATACAAGTAAGAAAGTGTTTCATTTACTTTTATTAGTTAAGTATTGAAAATTGTATTCTTTAATCATGGCAAAGAAATATTGTGTTAAGCTTAATATTCAAGCGATACTCTAATAAATGTTAAATCAGTTGAATTATATGGATTCAATAACATCGAGGAATTGACAGTTGGTACTGCCCAAGAAGGAGAGCAAGAAGACGAGAATCCATTGATTAAAGCAGATGGAACAAGTAAAATGACTAATATTACCATAAACTTTGGATAGGATTTAACCTGGAGTAATGGATAATTACTTTTGTAGCCGAGAAATACAACAGAAGACCACACTAGTCGAATTGAATTGAATAACGAACACATTGTTCAGACATTTGGGCAAATATATTTCAATATCATAGGATGTTTATTAAAACTAAATTTAGATTCATAATTGTAGATCAAAGGATCCCAAAAAGACTTTCTGCCTAATTTCTAATTTATTTCTAAGTATTAATCGTTATGCGCAGAAACTAACTGAAGTAAAAAAAAAACGAAAATCTAAAAGATGAAAATAAGTTGACCCCAAGAAAATTGCAAAATATTCATCACATTAACAATATTCATTTTAAACGACGAAGATTATTTTCGGTTTAACGCATTATACTTAAACTCATCGAGGAAATACATAGTTAAGTATTTCAGTTTTCAACTGTAGAGTCCTGTCAAACAACTCGAAAGAAATATAATTTTTAAAAAAATACAGCGTAAACAACCAGCAAAAAACATTTGTATGGACAAAGTTTCTCGACGGGCTCTCCCTCAACCGGGAAGCGAATGCCAAACTTTCTGGCCGACGATAAATATTATGATGGTACTCTGTCGTATAGAGGTACAGTATTATAATATATAGAGACGGTTCCGGTTGAAATACACGAGATACTCGGTACAGATACACTGCGGTAACCCCACGTTTTGCAAGTATCACTTAGGAAATGACCCTCTGGTCGGATTTATTTCTGACGACTTTCATGTGAATGAAATGTCAAAAGTTAGTGATGCCAGTAAAATGTCAAGATCTAAAGCAGGCTAAAAAAGAAGACTATTCTTCGTTTGAATTGCATTTTTACGTTTGAATATTAACAATTTATAATATTGTTAGTTAAAGTAACTAACAGTCTTTTATTTGAGTAGCGAAACATTTGCTGTAGTTTAATATAATTTTATTACATTTATTTATAGCTAGTAATCTACTAAAAAATCTAGTACAGACCAATACTTAAAACGTTTTAATTATTATCAAATTCACTAAAATGTAAAGAGTAACAATTTTTTAAACATTTTCTTTGATACTTTGTGGTTCTCTATTTTATTATAAAATTCCAATTGATTTCTTTATCTACAACTAGCTAACTAACGATATTATTTTTTTAATCCACCAACATAATATATTTTATAAAAAAAATTATGGCGCATATCAAAATCGTAAATTGTTGGAAGATTTCATGTTACAATTATTTCACCTTTATACTTGTATATTTTATTTTTAAGTTTATAAGGACGATGCTAAATATTTGCTGTGATATTTATCTACATATCATTGATGAATCATTTTGGTGCAATTATATTAAACCATTGATACGGAGGAGTTATTGATCAGGGATCAAATAAACGCGAAAGGTCCTCACTTTGCGTAATGGGACCGCAATATTGTTGGCGCAATAATTCGGATATGGGGTTGGTTTCAAATGTGTTTGTTTCAACCATCAAAGTTTGGGGACAGAGTCTTATGGTAATTGTAGTTTCCAAGTGGGGCGGTTGTCATTGTTAAGGGCTGTAATACCCTAGTGGCGGGAGTCTATTGTGGGTAGGAAATATCTATTATGGTTACTTGGCCAACACCTACTTAGCGGAAGATATAGTTACTATGAGTTGTATACTCGTATATTATACAATATGTCAAATTATCACTGTTCATATCTTTACTAAATATTATAATTCGATGCAGTTTCTAAGAATTATACTAACCGAACATACTACTAAAATTCGAACTGTAAAATAAAGTAATATACTTTAAAAAATATTAGTGGAAATAGAATGAATAGAATGACAAAGAAACCTATACTCTGAGGCCATTTCTACACCTGGACATTTTATATAAGAATAATTTTCAAAATCTAGTTACGAGTATTTCGTGCACTCTGTATTATGAAGGAGTAATTGGTAGTAGAGTATTGTGTGGTTCGTTTGAACACAACAGACTAAGGAATTAATTCGATTATTCGGGAGTATTTTCCTTAAAACTATTTATAAGATGCTTTGTTTTCTTTTTGTTTGTCTTAATCACCTTTATTTAATAAAAATCGTTTTGTTTTAATAATGATAGATTTATCTACATTGTGTAGTCAATACATACATTATTTCTTTTAATATGTTCATTTGATTTTCAATATTATTTCTCGTTTATAATTCCATTACTTATAATATTTTGTTAATTTTTAAAGTTTTATTTTTTTTACATTAGTTGTACATAATTGCTTCTTGGTATTTTCAAATGTATTTGGTTGTAAAACTGTAATAAATAAATGAATCAATAAATATTTCGTTCACAATTACTGTCCGTTTTTAAGATACTATTTATATATTTAAATAGTCTTGAAAATGGTCAGTGATTGTGACCAAAACATCTAAATTTTTATTCAATAAATATGGACAGGATAAAGAAAAAAGTATTTTACTAACAATGGAGAAATACAAACCAATCGAGGAAAACTGTATTTTTTTAACAATAAGAACCCAATCAACCCTACTCTTCTTATGAGTTCCAGGTCTTAAAGGATATTTGAGAAAGTTGAGTTATTTATTAAATTAATACGAACTTTTGAATAAAGTGGCCTTCAAATTTATTAGTGAGAAGCACCTGGGACAAGTTGAAAGTTAGAATTTGCGGCTCTGAGAGAAATATTAATAATTTATTGGCAGCTAATTTGACTGTGGACTAGATGATGCTGCAATGTTTAAGCACATTTGCTGCAATGTTAAAGCACTTCATGTATATTGACTTGATGACTGTTAGGAAACGTATGACGTTCAAAGTGACGATAAAGTATAATTTGTATCACTGTTAACAAACAAAATTGACACATTCATCGTTTCATTCCACAGTCCACGAAACTAATATGAATTGAATTTTATTAAGATTGATAAAATACTTGAATTTCAATTGTTTATTTGATGTGTTGAATAATTTGTAATTGTATCCACTTCGGGAAATTAATAATTTGTAATTTAGTCAAAAAATATTTTTAAGATTTATTAATAATCTATTATTATAATTATCATTAACATGGATAACTTATACAGTGTCGTTTTCGTGATAAAATCACCTCAAGGGCGCTGAATAATTTGATCAAAGAATTCTTGTGCATTATAATTAATTGTATGTTACATTTGGGTTAGGTGCTTTGACCAACTGCTCATTTTGAGCACAAACAGTTTGATTTCATAGGTTTTCTTTTTAAAATACAATTCGGAAAAACAAATAGAATTTTTAAATAAAATTTGTTTTAAACCGATTTTAGATTGTGTGATCATGACTTGCGTAAAGGTTGAAACAAGTAAGAATTTATTACATATAAAAATATATTATGTAGTCCAAGTCCAAGAAAAGAATTAAAAATAAATAGATTAAATATGGACCATAAAGTAACCAAAGATATACTACAATCAAGAGTTCTAATTTATTTGCATTCATTAGAATACACATTTAAAGATTCATTAGAATAATAATCAAGTAGAATAAGAACTCATTCTTCTCTATTTGTTAGTGAGCGTTCTCTTTGAAAGTCGGGCGAGCAATAGAGTCAGACGAGCGGGTTGATTGTCTTTTAGCTGCATCATCATTCCATACATATATCAGCTGCACTGTAGGGAGCACTGAGAGCACTAGGAGTATTGAGAGGACACTGCTTGCGACTCACTATGGAGTAATCAGCAAATGGCTTTTTGATGTCTCATCTTTTATAAACAGAAGCACGATAATCCTTTGTAAGAAGGATCCTTGGTAATTTAAAAAATATATCCCGAAAAAATTCTTCCAAATTTTTCCTCCCTTCAAAGTTAAAATGTATGATTTAAAAAAAAATACTCGTGAACAACGTAGGGCTTGTAAATTGAATATGACACACGAGAGACCATGACCTTACCGTTCGTCTATATATTCAATAATCTGTACCATTAATCATAAAGAAATACTATGTAGTAGCAGATAGCTTGATATCAAGACGGCATACGCTATAAATTGAAAACTCTTTTATCAACATGTTCGAATAATTTGCTACCTCTTGTGAATTTTCAAACAGAATAGGAATATTTTTTATTGATTCAGACATCCTTTGTGTTCATAGATCAAATCGTTAGTTATTTGTATTTTGTAACTTTGATTTTAAGATCATAATTAAAGCGTTTAATGGATGCAATGTTTAACATTTAACTTTAAAATATTTCCGTTCTAAATGCTGCTAATAACAATTTACGAGTATTGCACGTCTACATTATTTGTCAAATAATATTACAAATATAGAGAGGGAAATCAACTAAAGAGCAGTACAAAATCACATTAAGTTATTAAAAACCTGATTATTATTAAAAACCTGATCATTATTAGTTTACCCAATCATACACTGAGGTAGAACCATGAATGTGTAAAAAAATGTTGAAATGTAAACTTTTAATTGCGTAGAAAAGATGTGTAATGAGATTTAAACCTTGATATTTCCAGTGTTTAAGGCATGCATGGTCATGACTAGCAGATAGTGGAAATAATATAAATTAATTAAATAGGCAATAAAATAAAAAAAAAAATGAAACCTTGCTAATACAACCTACGAGTATATCATTACTCTTATGTTAAAATATTTCAAACACAAGAGTTATAGAGATACGTAAAAAAATATTTCAATAAAATTATAAGAGATACGTATAAGAGATACGTAAAAAAATATTTCAATAAAAATACAACTCAGTAATATTAATACATATATGACAAATACATTAAGCAGAATGCGCCAGTTTAAAGCTAGAGTCATCATTTGGAAGGTAACTATGACTTTTTAAGGAAATAAAGAAGATTAGTTAAGTACCTGCTAAATATTATATATATGCTTATATGAAAACGAACTGAAAACATAGAATGACGACAACAATGTCGGGAAACGGTAGTGGCGGTATAAGAAACCTTATCCTATAATGGATGGTACCAAATTAAAGTAATGGTGCGTTTCAAATTGACAAATCGAGAAAAACCAAATCGACATTTTTATTTTAGTTTAAAAAAACGACACTGAATTTAGTTAAAATGTATCTTAAATGCGTAACATTGTGTTAACTTTCTACAATCAAATCATTTACGCTTTCTCAAAAGATTGGACTAAATTATTCTGTATAAAAACATATTGAATTGCTTTCCATATTTCGCATTAAAATTTTAAATATTTCCCTACGATTTACGGACAAAGGTCACGCAAACCGCTGAGAGATTTATGATCTCGCAGAATATTCCGGGAATACTATAAATTCATATAAGGCACCGTAAATAACACGGAGAACCTTAAAATCAATTTGCTTCAAGAAATACATCAAGTTTTGACGGAGAAACATTTCTCTTCGATAACAGAAGCATTAGGGCAAAACAAAGTACTGCTTGGTTGCAGACTAAATCAATGTCGTCTATCAGAACACAGAACAAAGCACATACAATCTCGTGGGAAGGAAATAATCCTGATATATTATTATGGTGTAAAAAGAGCTCTCCAAGGAAAATACAAAGTGATAAGACGTTGATTTTTTTGATATTGTTTCATTTTGTACCATAGCATTCTAACATTTTGGCGCAGTTAGAAAGAACAAATCAGTTGAAGACTTAAAACCTTATTCTGTAATAAGTAGCATGATAAAATAACAAATTTCTTTAATTACCTTGTGGTTCTTTATAGTTAACAAAATACTTCTTTGACATTTTTTATCATTTTTTTTATCATTTTTATCATTTTTTTCTCTGTCATAACCTCAAAAATGTAGTAAAAATCAACTTATTACAGTCATTCATTGACTATTATCAAAAACACATCTTGAAAATGGTCAGTGTGTGACCGAAGAATGTAAAATTTTATTTAATGCATGTAGTTGTGACAAAGAATAAAACAAAAACGTATTTTATTAGCATCGCTGTCTTAAAACAATTAAATAATAAAAAAAAAATATTCTTGAGAATTCAAACAGTTCAGTTTCAAAGTAGGAAAAAAATGTTTATATTTAAAAATAATATAAATCTGAAAAGTAGTAGATACCATTCAATACGCTGATAGGTAAACGTTGTAGTAAAATTGAGAATATATATGGAGAAATATCAAAAATGATGATTGTCTGTTATACTTACGAAAAATAAAGTAATTCATTCGAAGAATCCTCCATTCATCCTCCTTTACAACGTAATAATTCTGTTGGCAAGCCAAGCTTACCTGGAACAAACAAAAGGAAACATGTATGAGTTACAATAAAAATAGCTAATAAAACAGGAGTTATGTACCTACTCGTATATTCACCGGAGTAATTTCATACAAACAATGAGGTTACGAAATTACAACTTCTGAAAATTTAATATCGGTCGAAGTAATATACGGCGGGAGTACCGATATCAAACATCATGACAAAATATTCTTCGATAGCAATTTAAGACAATTAGCTATCGTGTTATGAGTTAATTGGTTTGAACCAAGAATAGTGTGGCGTAGTTCAAGTCGAGCCAATTCAAAGGTCAGACCTCGGAAATTTCTTCGACATATGTACGTATAGGACACGGTATAACATGCTTTGTGGATCGTTAAACATTTATTTCTTGCTGCACTTTGGTACGGCGTGAAACTTGTTATAGATATGATATATGTGACGTGTTCGAGATATATACTTCAGTCTCGACCTGACAACATTTAAGCCTGACTTAAATCCACGTGAGAATATCGTGCTGTATGAGACGGTTGAGTGTCTAATAGGCAGAGGAATGGCCAGACTATAATAAGGTCATTACACTGTAACTAATTGATAAATATAAAGCAAAGGTTTTATTCATTATTGTTTTTTTTAATAACTCTTTCTCACATTTTGAAAGTGCACTGAAGAATTGAGAGAAACGCTCAGAGTGTTTTAAATTGAAATAAGACCTAATATGTTTATTTCTATTATAAAATTATATGCTTGGTGCAATCAGAGCTTATCTGTAATTTATTTGAAATAAGTAAGAGATTAAAAACCTTAATATCCTGAGTAGGATTTGAAGGAAATATTCTGTGAACTAGTCACACTAATTACCACTACCAATCAACCAACATAGTGCATTGCGTTTGATATAAAAAAACAGAAGAGAAAACTGAAATACTTAAGATAATGAAAGCAAATAAATGTTATTATTTTAATAACGTATACGAGTATATATTAAAAATACACAAATCCTCAAATAATATTTCAAAGTTTTATCTTTTTACATTAAAGTTTTTGGTAGTAACTTAATAATAAAAGGCGTACTTTAAAAAGGGGTTACTGTAAACAAATAAATAAAAATTTGTTTTATCTAACGTTTTTTAACCTCATTTAATTTTTTTAGTAAACGTCGCCTTTCGATTTCTTCGACCTATTTTCAAGTATAAATTAGTTGCATAAGTATATATTATTGTTGAATATACACCTGAGAATGGCTCGGAGAGAGCCGAAACGTACCACAATCTCAAAAATAGTGATATTAAACACATGCATTTATATTACAAAGTGAAATATAAAAAATATTTTGTGTTTAATTAATTAATAGTAATCAAATTTCTCAAAATAACTAATGAAGATAATTTTGTTTACGAGAAGATTATTTGTTATACACAATTGGGGAAGACCTGTGAATATCTGATTATACAACAATGAGACAAAATGATGAGGAAGAATACTTTTATCAATTAAATGAAAAAATTAACACAGGAAAGGTTTTTAACTAGTTTTGATAGAAAATAACACATTTTAAAATTCAATTAAAAAAACTTGACACTGCCGTTTACACGTATTTGTCTTATATTAAAAATAATAAGTACCGAGACGAAAATAAAATGGTTTCTTGGTATTCAGTTGAAATTGTACAGAAATGATCACAAGAGCCCAGAAGATTTATAGTATTCATTGTCACAACAGACTAAAGAATAGGATTTGGTAATCCAAAGCTTGAAAGACCAGGATTATAAGATAAAGAAACCGCAAATCCGAGTTGTCTTTTAGGTACTGTGGGAGGAGAAACGGAATCAGGCGGGGGATTCCATCTATTGAGAATACTATTACAAGTTTACGTTTCACCTCAAGACTTTGCTAACATATAAGCATTCGTAATAAATTATTGTTATCACAAAATAGCAGTGAATTTAAAATACATACTAATTACGTTATTAAAAAAAAACAAAAAATATGTAAGCGAGTGTATATAAGAATGATAGACATCTTAGAATCAAATGTCATCACTCAACCTCGTGGTTGAGAGGTTAAAGCCACTCAACTAAAGCGTTGGAGAAATGCTTGCGTTGGAAAAAAGGTCGCGGGTTCGAATCCCGCAGGAGTTTAAAAAAATAAAATATAAAAAAAAAATATTTCTATTCAGATTTTAAATATATGTGTCAATATATCCGCAAGTCAAGACTTTTGGGTAGTCATGTCGTGTTGTAAAGAAGGCAGTCTGAAGTCAGACTGCCTACTTTACACAGACAGACTCGCCCTGAAGATGGACACTGCAATGTGGTCCGAAACGTTGGCAAACAAAATG
>JAPMAF010001289.1:0-11409 GCA_026537445.1 Silvatares holzenthali
CCACTTGGTGCTATTTTATTATTGTTGATCGTGGAGCTAGGCCTACTGGGGAAACCACGTTAAAAACGCTCTAAATAATCTACCTCTGGTATTCTAAGATGGTGAGGAAACGAATGTATGTATACTTCTATACGAAATATATATTTTTTGTAGGGGGAGGGGGGGGGGGTCAAAATCGGACTGCGCCTCGGGCCTCTCGAGGGGTAAATCCGCCACTGCTGATAGGACAAGTTAAAAATTAGCCTTTTAGGATTTCAATTATCAATGTAAACAGATATGTATGAATGTAAATGGGGGCTGCAAATTCGAGTCAATTTTGTAAAGAATAATGCAATGTAACTCTTCTTTGTGGACTATAAAATGTTTGAGCCAGAACTTAGGTTAAAGATACTCAGGTAGAAGTGTGTAGAAAAGATATAATAAATATTAACAGAAAATAAATATTTTTTTTCACAGACTGCAGTCAAAGGGTCAGTTGTATGGCAAAAAAAATTACAATATCAGCATACGGGAAGAGGAAAAGATAAAAAAAAAGGTAGATAGTCCATACTCAACACAGTCCTTAAGGTGATTCTCATAAAAACGGCGATATTTAAATAATCTATTGTATATTAATAATAATGCATTACATTGTACTAAGGCCTCGTTAAATTCAGTATGTATATCTCATATCTAATCATTTTGTTTCACATTAAAAGATTTCATTAAATAATTTCACAAAATATTTTTTTAGTTTGAGGCTTGCCACAGTTCAGAAACTTAGTTCATTTAATTTGCAACAGTTTCAAGAAACCCTCTCCTTCACGAAATTCAGTGCGCAGGATTCCTATTGATTTATAGCACGATTTTATAAAACTTTCATCAGGAGAGTTTCTTAATCGTGATCTTAAAATTAAATCTTTGTAAAAAGCAAAATAGATTTCCCAAAATGCTTTTAAATAGTATGCAGAGCTACCCAGATTATACTTGCCTTCATATTAGCTTGTGATATTACTTGAAAGCAAAAACTGTACAGCACAATCAAGTACAATCGAAAATTCCCCATGGTTGATCTGTAAAAAATTTAAAGAAATATTCAATCATATCCCAAAAACTCGACCACTATTGGAAGAGTCATATTCAAGTCAGGTATATCACTCAAGGATCACAATAAAAAAATGCTAATTGAGCTCCAATGACTCTAACAGAAGATCATGTTACTTGTTAATTCATAATCATTTAAAATTTTCATGACTTTAATGTATTGCTTAAACTTTAAGTCGAGTTAAGAAACTACTACTTCCTGACTAATGTAGAATGTGACAAATGTCGGATGGTGTGTATGTTGTCTTTGTGGTTTTCGAGTTAACGTTAACCAGGGACCAGAGTTTATTTTATCTTTTACTACACATGAGACACCATGACACCACCACGTCTGGGTCTGTAACATACTATACGATTGCACATGTAAATGCTGAAAAAGTTATAACATAACGTAACAATCCAAAAGTCTACAGTAGAGTTGATACTATAATATTTTACATTTGATATAATCATAAATAAGAGTAGATATTTTAGAGATAATTCTGAAATGTTGGTACACAAAAACATTAAAACAACTTAAAACCTATTTTATATGATCAAAGATAAAGGATTACATATTCTAGGAAATGACGAAACCTCATTTTATAGACAATCTCATATAATTTTCGGTAATAAATTTTATATCATCGACTTTTATTGTATAAACTAATTTTCTTTTACAGAATCTTTTATATTTGTTGTATGCGTAAATTATTAGCAAGAAAATGAACTTACCAATGTTAATAAATTATTATGTAAAATTTGCAATAATAATGTAAAACAATACTAAATTAAATACCAGAATGTTAAGCAGTGAAATAAACAAGAATTGCTTTAATGCATGTGTAGTATGCAGCACCACCAGTTTAGAAATAATTTCAGTGACCTTATTGTACTGCTCTTGCTATCTTTATTTTAAATTACCACTCACACATAGATACACTGGAGTTAATAATGCAATACATACAGCATTATTCACATAGAAATTTCATTTCCTTGTGTTGAATCATATAAATGTGAAATATGTAACCAATTCATGCTTAAACATATTCATTCACGAGATTAAGGGAATATTCTAGACTAGGCAGTTTATGAATAAATTGTTACAGGCTTATTAAGAATTAGACTAAAATAATTTTTGTTTGCTTCGGGCAACGGACACCCTGGAAGAGGTTGGAGCACATATGAAACTGCACTGAATATTACAGATACCAGATGGATACTGGCGTTTCATGTATAGTATCAACACATAAAAATAAAAACAATTGCATAAAACACAGTTTTTCATGGAAAATGTTCTCAAGAACCGATATCATTGATTGCTTAGGACGCTGCGTTTAGTAGTAATTCGATTTGCAAATACCTTTTGTTCCATCACCGTTGATTTCAAAATTTAATAGGTTTTGTAAATCATTTTTATGGAAGATTATTCAACTTACCGATGTCTGTGTTTCTTCCCACTTACAACATGGGCATCTTTAAAATTCAAACTCTACTCTATCCTTAAATCTTTCACTCTCCTTTTCCGGCAGTGTCTTCTATGCAGTAATATATAAACAAACCAAGTTGGGTCAATAACTTCAATTTTTACTAACTGTAGCCATTCTGTTTTTCAACATTTAATGACTTATTTAACTTTGCATTACATCTTTATTAATTTGTTAGCAATTCCTATTTAAAGATGACTTGCTACAAATATATTGTTTGACTTTTGCAGCTATTATAAATTGATTCATAGTATAGGTTGTTTAACCATAGTTTACAGTTAACTCAATTATGATCATGATTAAAGGGACGTGAAATAATAAAAATGTAAAAAAGTTTAATCATCATTTATTGAAGTGCGTATATCAATTAAAGGGATAGTTTCCATATCTACTCTATCTGTCATGATTGGTAGTATTTTTAGTTCAGGTACATTTCCAATATTTTTGTAAGACTCTAAAGAAATTCGGCATCCTTCCAATATAGCATTTAAGTAATTAACCTCCGAACTAGTCTTCAGATTGTTCTCAACTTTACATTGTAAACCGAAGGATTGTCGTAGAGAACTCACTGTTGATTTTGTAAATGTTTTGATCTCCCTAGTTATCTTTTCGACATTCTCTATGAAAAAGTCTTTTGACAAACAATCGGCTGAGACTTTCTCAGTATTAGTCATTGTTTTGGTCTTACCAATGGTATTCTGCAGAACCATGAGCCAAACGGTCCTATTGCCATTGGAGTTTACTGATATTACCAGTATATTGCCTGTATTTGTATCGAAATGGATTCCACTAACAGGCAAATCAAAATCCACTATGGTCTCAGCTGTGAGAATTAATTTTCCATCTATAAGTACATCACTCGACAAAAGATTGCCGAGTTTAACACCGTACAAAGTTCCAATTACATCATTTTCTTCAACGAGAGATACAAAGAAAAATACTTCATTAAAATATTTAGAATAATAAGCTTTCTTCATCGGTTGATTAGTTACTATAGTGATATTTCTTTCCTGCAAGATTATGTTGCTACCATCGCAATTGAATCTAAATTGAGAATTGCCTCCATCAACCGTTTTAATATTCGCAGCTTCTTGATTGCAATTTAATTTCCAAACATTGCTTTCCTTGATTAAACAGTATACACCTTCTTCAAGGGAATTGTCTTCCATCGGGATCGAAGATGTGATCATTTTGGCTATCTTATAACTGTCACCCAAGAAAGTTGTAATTTTATATTCTCGATCTGTTTGTTTCTGAAATAGAAAGTGGTGTTTGCATATTTTATTTGATCAATTCCATAATGGAAATATTTTTGAAACTTATACACTTTTTAATACTCAATTCACTCTACAAATTATTTAACAATTATGGTGTATGGGGTGTAATGGAATGTTGATGTATGAAAGTGAAGTTTGGACACGGCAGAAAAGGAATGAAAGTAGAATGCTGTTGAAATGAGATCTCTTAGAAAAATGTGGGGTAAAACAGTATATGACAGAGTAAGGAATTCAGATATAAGGAAAGAATGTGGAGTGAGTGTAAGCGTTGATAAAATTAAGACAAATTCTCTGAGATGGTTTGAGCATGTTAAACAAATGGATACCGAGAGATTAGTACAGAAAACTTACAATGCGAATGTAGAATGTATGAGACAGGGGATCTACCCAAGAAAATCATGGCGTGAATAGATTAATTAAATTTTAATCGATGGCTCTGTTCATAGTTGTAATAATCGCAGAGTATGCACGAGATGTATGAACGTGGATGTGGCTGTATGTCAGGATAGATTTGTGTTGAACTCGATTCTCTCTGCCTAACCTTTCGGGGAAATAGCATGCATAGTATTGTATTGCGAAAAGGGGAATTAGATGGGATAACTACCGAACAAATTTCTTACATGTCTGTAGTTTTTTTTGAAACAGCAGAAAAAGGCTTAATGCTACATGTAGGAAAACAGTAGTATCCAATTTTGGCACGGGTTCAGGAGGCAGAAACAGTCTGGAAAAGCAGATGGTAGCCGGGAACAT
The DNA here is from genome assembly GCA_026537445.1 of Silvatares holzenthali. Classification (NCBI taxonomy): domain Eukaryota; kingdom Metazoa; phylum Arthropoda; class Insecta; order Trichoptera; family Pisuliidae; genus Silvatares; species Silvatares holzenthali. The sequence goes on from JAPMAF010001289.1 coordinate 4,577, forward strand.
GAAAAGCCTATGAGTCAGGAGATAATCACCGGAGATGGTTGGATCAGCTCAAAGATCTGATGCAATGTTCGACTCGACATGGTGCTCACCAAGGACCATGAAGGGTAATTCATGCAGTGGGTATTATAAAGACTACAGCACTGTCACGAGCAAGTCAATTGAAGAGACATTCTGCATAGTAATAATATTATTATGAAATAAATAATTATATTTTTAGTACTCACATGATTTTGGGCATAAATTTGATTAAATCGACAGAGTATACAGCACAGTACTAATGATTGGAATATAAGATTAGTCATGTTATCTTTGAAAATTCTGTAACAATGCAAAATAAATAAAAATGATTATTATTATTAAAAGGAATATGTAATTTTTGTTAAACACAATATTAAGTGAAGATGTCAAAACAACCACATGTGGGTCTAGTAACTTTTTTCCTTGTAACATTGCGCCTGTATTAAAATTTAATTTTATTTATGTCTCTATTTTTGTACAAAAATCAAAATAGAGTAAATAATCAAGGCAATGCCCAATTCACTAAGTGCGCACATGCACATATGTTGAAGCGGGCTTGCTAAACATAATAATAATATAAACAAAGGCAACAACAAAACAGATAGTATGAAAGTTACAATGTACACCCCGAATACTTGTAAAAGGCAAAAAAATGAGAAAAATATATACATTAGACAAAATTGAGAAAAAATATATACACAAGAAAAGCAAAAATGAAAAGATAAAAAGTACTGTGAAAAAAGATAAGGAACAAAGGAAAAAAAATAAAGACCTGAAACAATAATTAGCATGAAATGTGAATAAAATGAAAATTAGGACCATTTCTATTTATTATATTATAAAAATAAAAAAATAATGAAACTACCCATTATTGGTCTCGCCTCTACACCCGAATCCTGAATAAATCATCCACCACCAAATCCTGTGTCTTAAGCCAATTTGACACTCCCATTTTAAAAACCTCGAGAGAGTCAACACTCCTCAATTCAGAAGACAATTGGTTGAAGCACCTTGCACTATTGGTTGAAGTGTCGTCCTCAAATGCAGGATGCGCAACACATCTTACTGTTCTGGTCTAGGTCGGTGCACCATCTCATCTTTAGCCTTCTGAGAACAGATCATAGCTATCTTAAGGAAGCTTTTTTTTGACAGTAAGCACCTCATATTCCATAAACAACCTCTCTTTTGAGTACCTAAAAGGTTTCCGCATAATTGTTTTTAGCACCAAATTGTGGGCTGTCACTATAGGTGTAAGACAAACCTTTGCACTACTGCCCCAGCCCACAATGCCATAAGTTAGTGTTGAATTAAACCCACCTCATAGTAGCCTGGTCCAATATGCCCCTCATATATGCGTATATTAAAAGTGTGAGTACTGATGATAGATTTACATCTTAACAATATTGCAGTAGATTGTGATTTTTTATTTACACTGCAGTAAACAATTTGTGTGTGATTAGAGAACATTCAGATAACCAAAAAAAAATATGTGCATTCATAGAAAGTAATCATTGACAGCACAAATAATAAAAGTTAACATTCAAAAGCCAATTAATATTAAAAAGTCAGATAAATAATGCTCATTAACATTTAAGAGAAATAAGTAAGTTTGTTCAAAACACAAAAAAGACAAGGCATGTGAAACATCTATCTGTGCTGTAGAGAACACAAACATTCAAAATTCAATAAAGATTTGTAAAATGTTTGACATGGTATATATTGATCCCACAAATGTTATAATAAATATGTGAGTGCAGAGACAAAAGTATGCATGGACGTGCCTTAACATTTTCAAGGCAAAATCAAAGACAACTATTGCTTGGGTTCAGCGGTGGATTTCCATGGAGCGCGCCTCGGGCCTCTTGAACCAAGGGGGCCTCCAAATCCAGCCATTACTCATAAATTAGATATTCTAAAATATTATAATTTAAAACACGTTCTTTACAACTCCCTGCAAATTTTTGGATATTTAAAAGCAGTCTTCGATTCGTTGTAAAATTTAGTGATCACAATATTTTACGCAGGGCTGACCGGATATTGCTTACAATTCATGGATTGAAAACAAATAATGAAAAATTATCTACGAACCTCCGCAAAACCCGTATTAATTTACCCTATTCATAAATATTTCAACTCCTGCATAACGGTATATAAAGTTTGCAAAAAGATCTCACACTACCGTACATTGAGAGAGAGGGCCTCAAAATCGGACTGCACCTCTGGCCTCTTAGGGGGTAAATCCGCCACTGCTTAGGTTACCACTACACTAAACCAATAATTCTTTCTGTAGATAGTATGGATTTTGCACTTTAGTAATATACATCCAGAACATATGACCTTGTATTCTCAGCAACAAATAAAACTTGGTGAAAATAGCTCAGAACTTGAGAATATATCAACATTTTTATTAAATGTACCAAGAGGTTAAGATTAAGTGTACATCGAGATACAGCCAATGCAGAGCCGTGAACATAATATATTCACTTTGAGATATCTTGAAAACGATGCTATGCACACAGATTATTTTACAGTTGAAAAGATCAGGATCAAAGGTTAAAAAATTATGGGTATAATTTAATGCAAAAGTGGAGTTGAGTGCACAATGAAATAGGAACTAAAATGCATGGTTCAGGAAAAAATTATAACCATATTTTAAAGATTGGATTTTTAATGGCTATTTCTAGAAAAAAAACCCTTGTGTAGTTAAAATATACAAAGTTTTGTATAGATCTACTTCTCAACAACTCTTGTTTGAATTTATTTATTTAGAGCATTTAAATTGAATATTGCAAGAAATGCATCTATTTATTATATATATTAAAACCCAGCCAATCAATATAACAAATGCTCTCAGTTATTAAAACGCAAAATATAACACCAATTTGAAGAATACTTACCACAATATTTTTTATTGCAAACTTTTCAAACTCACATGCATTAATTTCAGCATATGTAGCAAAATGTAGTGTTATCTTAATTATTAAATAAATGTTATTTAGGTCAGAAGTCAATTAAAAAAAACTGTTTTAATTTCATTATCAGACACTAAAAAATGGAATGAGCCAAAAATGTTAGGCTGCTGTGTTGGAGCCATGTGTAATGCGACTGCCTTTCACAATTGAAATAGAGCGAATGAGAACAGATTCTCTAAAGCATTCTTGACCTGGCTATGAAATGACCTTACATTGTTTGTGTTTCCACTCATCTTAAACGTAGGCCTCTTCAAGACCTGCATTAATTTCATTCTATCTTTAAGACTTGCACCGCCCACATTGGGTCTTATGGATGGGTGTTAGAGGTCTACTTTAGTGGCGCCTCCTGTACGGGAACTACATAAAAAAGGAGTTAATAATAATATGTTGTAACATTCTCTTACATATACTTTCGAAATTTATCTGTTTTGGTTATTATGAAACCAAATTTTGAGTAGGTTTAAAAACTCATCATGATGACTTAACTTGTTAAATGCAGATAAAGTACATCAGACAAGAAACTCAATTCAAATTGAGTTTCTTGTCGAGTAAGTGTTGTGTACAAGTAGTAACCTAAATTAATGCAATCTAGTCTCAAGTTTAAAATTTCTTTACTTGTAAAGAATTTATTCCTTTATTTCTTTACTTGTGTCAATTTTGACTTTTTTGTAGAAACAATGAGACAAGATTATATTAAAGTAGGCAGAAATACTCTCATGGATATTAATTTAAATATATTTATAAAGACAGTAAAAAAAACAGTTTGAAATCAAAGGAGATATATATTTCTATAAATAAAATGAGTCATTTCATATTGCAACAATTTAAATTTAACTCAAGGAGTATCTGTAATAAATCTGTCTCTACTGCTTGTCATTGTTGGATTATTTGTAGGATTCAAATTGGCGGATGATCGTTGTTTGAGAATAGTTATTGATTTTTCGCAACCTTTGATTAAGCTTTGCAATCGTTTAATTTCTTTTACATCTGATGCATTGCTATTAGCCCCCTGGCACTGTGACTTCACAGATTCTTGCAATGACTTTACTGCTGATTGCATTGCTTGTTGAAACTCTATAGAAATCTTTTCGGTATCAGTTTTAAAGACTCCGATCGGCAGGCATTGGTCCAATGGCTGCTCAATAGAATTTTGATTTATATTTTTATCTTCGAAGTTATTATGTTTAAGCATCTGCCAAATAGTTCTTTTACCGTCAGATTCAATTGTGGCTACTAAAAGATCTCCGGTGTTAACATCAAAATGAATACCTCTGACATTTGACTCAAAAAGTGGAATATGCTTTGCTCTTAGTAAAACTCTTCCAAGGACTTGCACATCTCCTTTTAAAAAATTTCCAATCTTGACTCCGAATAGAGTGCCAGCAGTATCATTTGCACTGGTAAAAGATACAAAATATAATGTTTGTTTTAAATATTCGGGATAGTAAGTGCCTACAATTCGACGACTAGTTTCTATTGTTAAATTTTTCTCAGGTACATTCAAATTATTTCCTTCACGTAAGAAACTTATATAGGAAATGTTCTTATTGATAGAATCAGTTTGATTGTTGTTTCCCGAGTTTGTGACGCTTTCTTGACTGCAATTCAATTGCCAGACATTATTTTGTTGGTTAAAACAGTATTTAATATCATTTGAAGGAGAAATATCTGGAACTGGCACTGGGGATGAAAGTAATTGATTCACATCATATTTATCACCCAAAAAAGATACAATTTGATTTGGTTCTATCTTTTGCTTCTGAAAAAAAGGACATTATATAGTATGGATGAAGTATTATCATGCTTAAGTTATTTATAGACATTTATTAAGTATTATAGTTTGTATGATCAAATATTTATCCCGATAAGAAATATTTGGACTGTTACTTTACATACAAACTTGTTGAATAAACAGTTAGTATGGCAACATATATAGATAAACCTCATTCAGATAGTTTCAATACACTTGAGTTACAAAATTAATTTACAAAAATTATTCTGTTTAATGAAAAACCTATAAAACTCCATAATTATTTTGTATATGTGGCAATATTATTGTATAATATTAAAGCTGCACACAACATTCAATAAATTTAAAGGTTTAATTATTATAACCTGAAAAAAGTTAAATACTCTAACAGAAAATTTCTATACTCACTTGTGAATTGACAAAACTTAAAAACCATGGAATAAAAATGATATATAAAATATTTGCCATTATAAAATGCTATAATTAAATTCTAAGTTCAATAACGAACACGTTATTAATAAACATTATCGAAATATTATTGACTGATCTGTTATTGCATGTTTTATTATTTACACACAAGTATGAGTAGAAAAATTAATCAATTTTACAGGGTGTTTAATAAATACCACAAAAAGGAATAAAGAAACTGTATTTGTATCAAAATATGAGGTGATTTCTCCGTTGTTGGAGATTAGCTATTTCACTCTATTGGCTGCTAATTGGAACGAAGACAATATAACGTTCTTAAACCACTTCCCTAAATTCTTCAAAAATGATCTTCCACCGGTGCTTTTCTTCTGATGCCATGGAAACATGTGTATGTCAAAAATACAAAATTTTTTGACTTCCATAATTTATTTTTATTTCGACAACTTCTAGGGCATTGAATGTACTTTCAGGTGTTGAATCAAATGGAAAAGACTGACAACAGCCCAAAAACATATAGTATCGAAAAATAGTCAACATCAAGATGCCGCTTATCCTTATCTAAGTATTTTTATTAAGATTTATTGACATCTTCTTTGGGTTAGTCTCGATTGAACCATGGAATTCTTTCTCTGATCTGTCCATGGCTTAAATTCACATAACATTCCACTTGGTTATTATCACGTGAGGAAAATATTTTTTCCACAATTCTCTTGAATTTTCAGTAAGTGGTGTGGTCAACCTCTTACTAACCTAAGCCAACCTGGAGGTCCAAAGTTATATCATCACATATAACCATATTGCAGCTCACTTAGAAGTACCTCTGGTAAATATGAATTTTTGGTCTTTTGAAATGTACATTACTCTGCAAATATAATAGAAGTTCACGTGTCCAATAGATAGCATTAAATAAAAATAGTAAGAAGATAAAAACAGTATAAATTAAAACACTAACATTCCTTGTCTAACTGTTCCGTTTATCTGCTGTAATCACAAGTTCTTGCGGGTTCACTCGCTTATCTATATATAGTGTAAACACATTTTTAACACAAAAATAGTATTATAAATTCTAAGAGTTATAAAATTGAATGCAGATCCTTTATACACGCATGTACTTTGTGATATATTTATGTTAGCAGGGAAATTATGTTACATCAATAATTGTACAGTAGAACTCCCAAGTATTTCAAATGATATATAATTCACAGTTTTAGGCTTCTGACTACTGAAATGTAGTGGATTTTGCTTGATATTATAGCTTAAACCTTCCTGTGACCAAAACTATCAGATTTTGATACGGATTGATAAAATGCATCATATCTTGGTGCAATTGCTTGCCTGATTTACGTTTTATTTCAATATTTTATACAATATTATTATAACATTACCCATTTTGCTAAGAACTTGGGTAGAAATAAGCTATCCAACATGGTCACACGATGTAACTCTTGGTCAAGTTTAACTATTTAGGTCAAATTACTATGTATGTTTTGTATGAAACCAAAATCTTGAAATTGATTATATGAAAAGAAGTCACAATTTCTGAACTGAAGAATCTGAAATGATACATATATGCAGTAAAATTTGTGTTTATAATTTTCATGGCCAAACTTTTTTCATATTTAAATAATTGAATTAAAATATGTATATATATATGTATGTATGTA
>JAPMAF010001290.1:0-11408 GCA_026537445.1 Silvatares holzenthali
ATTTTGTTCTATCACATTTTGTGACTATAATTTCAATATAAAATCTGCAAAAATGTCAATAAAAATATTTAAGTATAGCTGTACAGCGCTCTTGAGGTGAATTTTTCACGAAAACAGCGCTTAATAAATTATCCATGTAATAAATAAATAAATAAATATATACATAGTTAAAATATAATTAATTGTAAATAAATTAATGTCCAGCAAGATTCAGTCAAATTTCTGAAATAACAAGATTGTGTTATTAATAGTAAAGGGCATTGCCATATTCTAGAATATTTGGTTCAATCAAATCTGTATTCGACCAAAACGTCTTGAATAGAATTGGAAATCTCCGTAAATACTGTGTATAAACTGTAAATTTAAGGTATATATAATCACTTGCACGATTAAATAATGTGATTTGGGTAGTAAACAGATTGAGTCATTTTAAAACGCATTACGGATTATCTATTTTATTATACTAGTGTGTTATATTCAATAATTAATGTTGATGAAAAATCGATGTTATCATTATATTTAAATATTTTTTCAAGTATTTTTTGCGTTTTAAAACTTTATTCGCCTTTTTGTAACATTTTTTAGTCAGTGCTTGAGATTAAGGTTTGTAATAGTATTGAAGCGATTCTAGCTCCAGCGTGGTTATCGATTTTTCCTTGGAGTTATATCTGCAATCACATACGCTATACACTTGTCAAATAGACGTATATATCACAAAGAACAAATACCATAATATTAAATAGAAATATAACGGCAAAGACGGAATCTGTTCCCAAAATAATAAAAATTTAACTTCTTCTGGTTACATATCATTATTGAGAATATTATCTTCAATATCTTCCAATACTTTAATTGCATAGTTAGTACTTGGTAATGCAATGTTACAGGTAGGTATGTATATGTTAGTACTACTATCTTCACATTACTTTGATTGCATAGATAGTATTTATAATATTTTTTAAAATGTAACGCAATAATTTCCCACCTCTTTAACATTACATTTAAGTAATGTAATGTTAAAGACGTGGGAATAATAATCATAATTCACAAGTAGTGTCAAATATTAAATCCAAAATTACAATATCAGTTTGAGCTTGTGTTCGAAATCCTGGCTGCTCTCGAGATAAATAGCAAAACGCCACTTTACAAAACATTCATAAGGATTATATGCGCATCGGAAAATGAACGCTTTCCAAACAGTGTGAAAATCCCTAGGAACCTTTTTAGGATAGTTAAAAGGTCAAATATCTGAGCCAATCAATTGTGAAATCACATAATGAAAGAAATACTCTTAAACTCTATCCCGGGACACGTTCGTGGTTAAATCTGTAGATTGTATTACTCGATCATTTTACATCGCATTGGTGATTGGGAGCAGATTAAGAAATATTCAACAACCTGATGGGACGTCGAGTGTCGGCAAACCTCAACTAAAGCAATTCAGAACTTCTGTGCATTGGACGAAAGAAACCACAGAAAATAAAAGGAGATAGCATCGTTTCTCGGAGGCAGATAAAACCCACACCGAGTTAATTCTAAGAATCTATGTATATTCATTGAGTTTGCATAAACAACAGTCATTTTGACAGAATTTTATTTTATTTAAAAATATATCAATTATAAATTATATCATGGTACCACAAACAATTTGTAATTAGTATGGAATTGTTGATGCTATTCTACCTAATTATTTTCCTTGTTATGATAAAGTTTGGGAGATTTCGTTAAGCGATTGTTATCGATCGCTGGAGCACACTTCCTTCACGTGATACTTAAATATTTCATCGATACATAGTGACACGATAATTTATTGTAACGGTCTTTCATACTCCATCGAAAAGCTTGGTACCTACACAAAGGTTCGGGGTCAAATATCAACCAAAGAAGTTGTAAACATAGTAGAGAATTCAGTTGTACTGATAAAATTTCAATAAACATAATTCATATCAAAAATTCAAAAATTAAGTAATGTTTTATTGTAAACATTTCCCAGCGTTCATCGGAATATTTTCTTTTAAAAACGTTGTCTTAGGACTCAAGCTTTCCGATTTTCTTTGGAGATTCGAACTTCCAAACGCCTTGACTCTCAGCAACCTGCAGTGCAGCATGTATTGCACATCTTTGTGCGCGCAGATACCGATGACCGAATCATCACTAAAACATCACTCTTGTACATAACAATAATAGGGTGCAAAATACAACGCAGCCGTGCTATGCATCACTCATACCCAAAACAAATGGAAGGAAACCAGTGACCGCTTTGATTTGTCAATAGGATTTTCCGTGCGTCTAAAATTTACCTTCTGCGCAGGCATATTGGTAAGCCAGATTAGTTGTGTCTAACATTACACATATATGACTATTCACTTGGTCTTTAATGGACCATCGTATCAGTGACCGACCACCTCTTGTTCTTTTGGTAGATTTTTTTCGATAAATATGATTTTTTACTATTTAATCGGAGCTCATCTGTCAATGTATTCAAGAAATTCAATTATTTTAGTAAATCTTGGGTTATTTTTTTTTTCATTTCCGAGCCCAGAAAGATATGTACTGTTAGGTTAAAAGGTAGCAACAAATATGGCATTGCCATTTACCAATATGAGAATCTTTATTGTGCGTCCTACTGGGAAAGGACAACAAATCAGCAAGTGACATGTGTGTTGAACCTCTCCTTAGAAACACAAATAGCTGTCATCCCTTCTCAGCATATCCCACATTTTGAAGGGTGATTTAATTGGTTTGCAAGAAATATAAATTATAAGAGTAGACGTAATTTCCAATGTTCTTTATTCTCCGAATACACGTTGTAGAAATGACTGTGTATAGGTATTGCGCGGTCGAGGGAGCGGTTCCCGAATAGACATTGTGCGATTCGGATAGCCAAGCGACCGAGAGACAGTCACCTCAAGTAGAAATTTGATATTATAACTCTGACATATTACATTACGAAACTCTTTATATAGGTGAGTGTGCAGACTCTTCTAGATAACAATATTGTATTCTCAGATGTAGGTGAACTACCTCCAGAAGTTTCCAGAGAATCGCCATTATGGACGATGTGCTTGTAAGTTTCTAGATATAATGAAACTACCCCACATATATATTATTAACGATTTTGTTGGAAGCGCTACATCTTAAAATTATTTTTGAAATTTTTTAGATTTTTTGATAAATGCTGCAAAATTAAATGACATTATATTACACAACGAATTATTTTATTGCATCTAATAAGATAGCGGCTTAATTCTTAACATATTCGATCCGGTTATTTTTGTGTACCGCCTTCTCTCTTGGTAACTACTTGTGTGTGTTAACGCGATAAGTAAACAGTTATAAGGAAAATGTTGTATAATTCCCATTTGATATGGACTATAACAAGAAAACTCCAGCGCACTATGTGATCTTCCATTAATTTTACTATGTTGAACAATGGCCAATATGGACGTAGACAGATTATAAACTTATTTTTATTATATTAAAATGCTTTTGATAAAACACGGAGAATAAATCCCGACCTAACGTGACTTCTGAGTGGCCTATTCGATGGAAGTCAAATAATCAGCGCTCTTGGGGTGATTTGTAATCACGAAACAGCGCTATATAAATCATCCAATAAATAAATAAATAAATCAAGTCATACTATTGTTTAATAGATACTCTTTTTTGACAATAAATTGCACGAGTTTGACAATCAATAGAAGAAAAACGAGTCATGATAAGTGTATCAAGATAAAATTGGTAAATATGAATAACAAAGGACTGAAAATAAAATAGATGAACTGGTGCAATATGAACACGAAAAGTGGGAAAATGAACGTCTAAAACGAAAAACAAGTGCGATGGATAAGCAGTGAACCTGTAGTATTCCATTAAATAACAATCATAACGGATATAGGAAAGATAAAAAAAAGTTCCAATCATATTCTCATTGAACAGGGACTGCACTATTATACACACCACCATTCGATTGGCTCTGTAACATACTGGACAATTGCACATGTAAATGCTCTGTAGCAGTAGTAGGAGATTGAAAACCTGGTTATTCAGTTCTAGTCACGAAACATGGATAAACCCATTTCCCGTAGCTTACAATACTGAACGGTGGTATTGATCCAAGGCGATACAAGTTCTACCACTGTTTTCCAGTTCAAAGCAAAAATAAATTTTTAAATTCATTTTTTTTGCTCTTTATGATTTCTTTAAATATATTTTTAGGCATATATTTTTAAAAACTGTATCGAAAAAAGATTTTTTATGAATATGATTTAAAATGTATATTCACTTTGGACTGGAAAAGAGCAGTAGATCTTGTATCGCCCTGGAGTAATACCACTGTTCGGTATTGTACGGCACGTGAAATGGATTTATTCGATTGGCAAACGATGGAATATTAAAATAAACCTTTATACATATATAAGTAAATTAATTAAGGGATAATTTAAGTTTAATATACGGACATGGCAGAGAAAGTAGAGTAAATGCCGTTAATATGAGATTCACAGAATAAGAAATTCAGATATAAGGAAAGAGTGTGAAGTGAGAAAAATTCCTTGAGATGGTTTGGGCATGATGAAAGAATGGATACAGAGAAATTAGTAAGAAAATTTACGATGCGAAAGTAAAAGGTAAGCGACAAGAGGGACCGCCGAAGGAAATCGTGGCATGAACAGATTAATAAATTCTAATCGATAACTCTGTTCGTAGTCGTAATAGTCGCAGAGTATGCTCTGGACTGGAAAAAAGTGGTAGATTTTGTATCGCCCTGGATCAATACCACCGTTCAGTATTGTAAGCCACGTGAAATAGATTTATCCATGTTTCATGACTAGAACTGAATAACCAGGTTTTCAATCTCTCCTCCGACTGCTACACAGAATTTACATGTGCAATTGTACAGTATGTTAAATACCCAGATGGATGGTGGTGTCGCGGTGTCTCATGTGTAGTAAAAGATAAAATAAATGCATGAAGAGATGTATGAGTGTAGATGAGGCAAGAGATGTGTGTCAGGATAGAGTTTTGTGGCGATCGATAGCTTCTGCCTACTCCTTCGGGAAACGGCGTGATGGAATATTGTATTGTATTGTGAAATTCTTCGTTATTATGTCACATTGTTCTCTATTATTGTTTTCAGAAATATGGTTATAAGCACGCAGAAGTATGCGCACAAAATACAAACAAAACAATATGCCAAACCACTCCGCATACCATCCACATACGTGTAACACTTCGGTCCGAGATTGCCGTATTTGTCCGATAAATCGGAATGAAAAAAAATATTTACACTATCACAATACTGGACGCACTTTTCTTTGTTTTCTCAACACAATGTTTATATTTATTTGGTCACACATATACAGTAAAGTTATACTCTTATGATATAATAATGTTTGCCTACATTAAATTATATTTAGCTATCACTGCGATATTTTTATCAATTAATAACGATATCTCGTTGATACAATTATTTGTCTATTTAAATATTGTTTACCTATTCTATGCACCATTATTATAACAAGCACAATAACTGTGACACTTTTAGAATCTCTAATCAATTACAGTCTTCTTACTTTTCAGCTAATACATGTTTATTCGATGTCATTCATCACCTGGTAAATATCTTTTTACAGCATTTACCTAAGAATAACTATTTTTTCTGTTGTTCTGTCTCTTGACATTAATCTTAAATCTATTAATCTAAAATCTAATTTAAATTTATTGACTGCTTTGTAATCTTTATAGTAGTGTTTGATTTCCTTTAATATTCATAATATTTTCTCATAATTGTTTTCCGAAAGACGTTTGAGCTATATTCAATATTAGTTAAATTAAAGATAGTAATATTCATTATTCTATTTGGCCTGGAAAAAATAATAATTAATAACTTATAGAATGTTTGATTAAATATTTAATAAGACATTCAAAATTTTAATTCAAATTCTCGTGGTCAAAAACACTTGACTAAAGCGTTGAAGAAACACTGGAATTCGCGAGTTGGAATCCCGCCGCAGTAAAAAAAATATTTTTTGATTCAGCTTTAAAAATAAATTTATAAAAGTGAAAACAGCAAAAAATGCGATTAAAAATGCAAACTTACTATAGACTCTAAAAGAATGGTAGATCTTGTTTCACCCTAAAGCAATACCACCGTTTAGTATTGACCACGTGAAATGGTTTTATCGATGTTTCGTGACTATAATTCAATAACCAGATTTCCAATCTTTCCTCCGGCACAGCATTTACATGTGAAATTGCACTGAATGTTACAGATTCAGACGGATAGTGATGTCTCATGTGTAGTATAAGATAAAAAAAATGCAACCCCAAAGATTTCATTCGAATATATCTTTGTTAAGATTGTTAAAACAACAACATTGACGTACTTTGAATATGTAATGCAACATTTGAAAAGTACAATACACTACATCTCATATTACAGACAAAGATAGCTGAGATACGTGAGTCTGGTAGATCTAGATCTTCGTGGTTTCAGAATCTGAGATAGTGGTTTGACCAAATAAAGCGCCTGAAGCCAACATAATAGCGTTTGATTACGGATATGGCAACATAAGAAGTAGAAGAATATTTCAGGGAGATATCAATATTGTGTATTCAATTATGTACAAAACTATTTCACTTTGGATACGAATAAAGAACAAAGAATATTTCACTCAAGGCAACGTTATAAATATTGTTAATAATCAATACATAGTCGACACTTTACGGAAACACGGCTCCATATTTTCCTTTTTATTTATCAATCACGTTCCAATTTTTAGGCTTTTTTTTTTAATTTATAATTTTTTTATTTAGTACTGATTAATATTTTCTAATGTCAGCATATTAAAATTTGAAATGTTATAAAAAAGTAATTCAATAATGTTACTTGCAACTATATACAATTGAATCTGAAAAATGTGACATATGTATGTTACTCAAAAATCAATTCTAAGAAATGCTTTAAAGCATTTGTTGCGATTAATTCAAGCAAAAATGGAATAATTTAAACATATTTAGCTAATATAATGTATACTTAAATCGATAATAGTAATTATTGACTAATACTAAACTCATTCTTATACGTGTACATCGAAATGCATTAATAAGAATAGAATAGTATTACACATTAATTATATTTTCAGTCATATCTTCTACTCAAATGTCAAATGGTTATCTCAGCTCAAGAAACCCCAAAATTACCAGCATCAATCAAATATCGTTTATTTTTTAAATGAGGTAAACAACTCCAATAAATGTTATCTAACAATTGATTTATGTCAACTTTCAAAACTCGGTACTCACCTTTGAAATTATATTAAACCGAGACTTTAGACCGAATGCAGTAATTCATATTATTTATAGAGGAATACAATATCAGTTGGGTAATTTAAAATAGTATTATAGTATTGTACTTATAATTGTAAACATAGAAAAATACATCTGAGATGTCGTTGACATCGAGAGCAAATGTATTTGTTATTATTAAAGCATATTGACATAGAAAAAAATATTTTATTATTTCTATTAATACATTTAAGAGGAGCCATGTCTGACAGAGTGTCTCGACAGACACGATAACGGCCTTACATAGTTAATATTTACAGTGGAGGGTATTGCATTCCAAGATACGAGTTAATATACCTATATTCCTATTGAATAATAACACTGCGAACAACAATTTCAAATTGTGCCTCATTAGCAAGTAATCAATTTAATTTTATAACAAACATGCTGTGTAAATGGAGTCTAGCTAGATTTTTTTCATAAATTAATTTCTAGCGCAATAAACTATATTCCAGAGTACCTTTACAATCGTCTCTTTTTGAACTAATTCCCTCACGTAAATAATTTTTTATTTACAAAGTTGAAAGATTGGTTTCAGAATTTACTAACAGAAAAATGATAGTTTAAAACACCAAAGTTGAAATTTAAGTAATGTACTCTAGCTCGGGGTAGCAATGATCATTGTTTTATATTAAATGGGACCTGCTATTTTTGCCACGTTACAGAAAGTAATTGAGAAGCCACTATACTTTTCTTTGTACATTTATACCAAGGATTCCTCGCCTTATACACACCGATAAATGTATAATAACTTAATTTATTTTTGTCATGAGTGAGCACAAAGTATGCGAAAAAACTAAGTGAGACTTAAATAATTTTATTATAATTTCATTATTTTGTGACTGGTTATTTCTTAGGTGATGCAACCAACATTTTATTATTGTATATGATATGAGTAAGTTCCAATATTCCATAATGAGCACAGAGCTAGATTACACTGAACCGGTTATGCGTGATTCATGAGCTTAAGTTATAAGAAATGCAACCTGCATTTTAACAATCACTCCCAATTTATATTCATTACACAATTATCGTAATATGAGATTATTTCTTACTAAAGATTACTTGAAAGTGCACTAAATGGTTTCTAAATATTGACTTTATCCCGAAATATATGTTTAAAGATAGTTGTAAATATTCATATATTATTACATATTTCATACATTATATAATCTGTCTGATATTTAAATATTTAAAATGTATTGTCAATATTTTCATGTTGTTCTGAGAAGTCTATTTATATTAATTTTATTATTTTCAATATTGTGTCTTGATATTAAATTTACTCGCATAATTTTTAATCATTTTATAAATAAATAAATATACTTACATCTCAAAAGAATTTTGTGTTTTGCGTATTATTTCAAATGTTCTTCTGGACTCTACTCTTATCGGAATTCATCTGCTTCATTTTATTGGTAACTATCTGAACAGTTATTTTCAAACCATTCCCAAAAGTTTTAAGCTACGAAGTTCTTCTATCATTGCTCTTCTATCTATTGATTTTCCTCACAAGATTAATTGGAGATGATTTTACTCAGTACCATGCATTCTATTTTATTTCCCTTCATTTTCATTTCACAATATGTTTGATTCAATATTCTCTCAATCATTTCCCCATATTTACTCTCACCGTTATTGACATCTTTAAGATTCAACGATTCAAAATCTTCCACTCCTTCCTGGTGACTGAAAGTCCATTTATACTACTATTCCTCTAAGACCTCTGAAAATGCCTCATTATTCTCTTCCAGGTGGTTGGAGCCAGGTCTCTGTTTGTCAATAAGAACATCATCTAATACTAACCACCAGTCACTGATACAAGCTTCTAGGGTTATGATTCAAGGGTGTCATCATTAATTTAAAAGTAATAAATACTTTTTTGTAAAAAAAATTAGGTAAAATGAATTATATAAAAATTAGGTCCGGATTAGGGTTCAAACCAAGATCTCCGGTTATCGCGGTCGTTGCATTCATCATTCTGCCGCTACTTGTCAACAACACTATTGATAAAATGGTTTGGGCTTTGATCCTGGTCGAGTTTAAAAAAACAAAAGAGTAAAAGTCCACATCAATCATTCACTTCTGCTGAGAAACGAATTAGGGGAATATAAAGAATATTACTTTTGGCATCAAAATGTTATATATATTTTTTTTAAGTATTCCCGCATAAAAGGCACCGCCGAAGCAGGCCTATACCTTCATAAGACGCTATGCGGGATAGGAAGACTTAGGGATAGGGTAGAATTAACACGGGACTTGAGAGGCCCATGTTATAGGTAGGAGGAAACACAGACGAAGGAAGATCATTCCACAGCCGGGCGACCTCACACAAGAAGGACTTAGAGAATCTATTAGTTTTCATGCTCTCAATTTCAACTGTAAAGTGGTGACGGGCGTTCGCAAAACGCGTAGCTCTGCCAATCACAGCAGCCCAAGGAATCAGTGATGCCAGTTCCCGAGAGCATCTTCCATGAAAATATCGGTAAAACAAGCAGATCATCCCGACCTTTCTTCTATGCTCTAACGGTTGAAGACCAGCAGTAAGTACTAGATTATTTATTAAACGAACAGGACGCCTCTGCACAGAGTCGAGGAGATTGTTTAGATACTTGGGAGCTCCGGACCAAAGGTGACTACCAAACTCAATTGTTAGACGCACCTGCGATTTATATAGAGTGAGAAGCTGGGGCCCAGGGAAGAATCTCCGAGCTCTATACAACACACCCAGCTTCTGAGAGGCTAATTTAACTCGGGTTTTATTGCACCGCGGTGCTTAAGATCACCAGAGAGCGACACTCCGAGTATATCGATATATTAATACAATATATTTTATTACAAAAAAAATATTATTATACAGAGTATATTATTTACAAAACTCATATACTATAATGTAAACACGATACATTTCAGTCGCTCTTTTTTTCAATTAAATATATCCTTAATATTGAAGGTATATCCTTTGGTGGTCTAAACGTAAGAGGTATTGGAGAACTGTCCGTGTAATTTGAATGAAATCGACAAACAAATGATACGTTAAATATGACACGGCTAATTAACCACACAGGTTTTGAAATTCATTAAAAATTAATTGTTTTTAATACGCTTAATTGCTGATCTGCAAACATTTCAAGCCTGTAGACATTTTGTAAAAAATTATACCGTAATATTTTTAATTACATTATAAAGTTGAATTTGCCTGCATCCTTTTTACTAACAACCCCGTCCCGAGTTGACATCTGACATGTCAAACTGTGAAGACATGGATCAGTGATTAGTCAGAGACGGTTGTTTGCAGCGAAAATCTTCAAAGAAAAATGCAAATTTAGTTTTGGGTGTAAAATACAGATAGAACGAAAGATTCCTTTAAATCTGTAATTGCTTTTATCACGTCTCGTGCTTGTTTTGTGGCTTATAAAAAAGTTTTATTTCCTATTTTTATAAATATTACATTTTTCTCTTCAATTGTATTGTTGAAAACTCAGCGATTAGCAACATCATATTAACTTTGTCGACAATGGATATTTTAAACAATAATTCATTTTCGTAGGTTTTCACGACCAAAAGATTCGCTTGTCAAAGGCTTTTGGGTAGTCATGTCGTGTTGTGACATTTTGTTTGCCAACGTTTCGGACCACATTGCAGTGTCCATCTTCAGGGCGGGGTCTGTCTGTGTAAAAAGTTAGCCTGATTATGGTGTGAAAGGATTCTTGCTTAAGTACTAGAGTGAGAGTACCGCTCCGTAGATAGGCTGACATTATTGATTTGTTTTGTTTGCCAACGTTTCGGACCATATTGCAGTGTCCGTCTGCCTTTTTTTACACAGACAGACTCGCCCTGAATATGGACACTGCAATATGGTCTGAAACGTTGGCAAACAAAATGTCACAACAAGACATGACTACCCAAAAGTCTTTGACTTACAAATTGGTATTATTTGTAGGAGTTGATATTTTAAAATACATTTCTTAATAATTTACCAAAATATGAGTTTGGCTTGGCAAACTAAAATGTGAGTATACTACTCTGTCAAGAAAGTACCGGGAAAATATCAATAATAC
>JAPMAF010001291.1:0-11407 GCA_026537445.1 Silvatares holzenthali
CACTAAATAAAATGTAAAAAAGTAAAATTAAAAGATAATCAGAATACAATAACAAGATCTAAACAATGAAGTGATCAAACAAACTTGATATTAAAAAGAAAATATTTGTTTTTATCATATATTTTTGTTATGTTTTATGTATCTGTTATGTATGTGTTTTTATTTAGTGTTCTTTGTTGAAAGTTTTGTTTGTTATTTGTCTTTTAAACTTTTTTCAGTTCTATTCATCTGTGATATGTTCAGTTCTATTTATTTGTGATATAGTTTTTTATTCTTTTTTATATTTATCCTTGACTGGATATTGTTTGTTAAACAAAAAAAATATTGATATCATCTATGGATCATATATGGAGAACTGTATTAAATATTGATATTATCTATGGAGTGACATTAGTTGAATATTATTTTAGAAAAAAATAACAGTGGTTCACGCTGCAACGAGTAAGCCACCAAAGAGACCTCTACCTCCGCGATCTGATCAAATTAAGGCGTTGCAGTCAGGAGATCTTTACGATGTTCTAATTATTGGTGGTGGTGCAACGGGTGCTGGTTGTGCTTTAGATGCTACCACAAGAGGTAAGTTCATTGATGAAAAAACAATTATTATATAGGTTTAAAATTAAACTAATTCATTTATTATTTAATTTGAAATTTTATTTTATTAGGTTTAAAGACGGCCTTGGTGGAAGCTGACGACTTTGCAAGTGGCACCAGTAGTCGAAGCACGAAGCTGATTCACGGAGGTGTCCGATATCTCCAGAAAGCTATTATGCAACTGGACATAGACCAGTATCGGATGGTCAAGGAGGCGCTACACGAGAGAGCCAATATGCTGGCATCTGCTCCTCATCTCACACATCCTTTACCTATTATGCTGCCTGTTTACACGTTAGTATATTTTTAGCCACAAATTTTCAGTGACATTGTGCTAGATGCATTGATTGCTATGGCATTTAGGTAGATGATGATGACTATATCAAAAAATAATGAGCTAATTTACGTAACAACTTACACATTCTCAAGTATGTTTTAGATCAAATATTGCATATTGTTTTAAAACATGCTTTGATGACTGAGCTTATTGAACAAAGTAACAGATATTGTTCACAATCCATTAGTACTCACTACCTTCAGTCTGCATGCTCCAGTAAATTACCTCCATTCTCGAAATCATGCTCCTTTCACTATCCCTCATTTCTCAACAAACCTTGGCTTAATTCTTAATGACCTACCGAATGTCTTGGAAATATTTCACGACCCATTATGATGTATTATGGAAACATTGCGTCTCTCCGTATCATCATAAATCCTTATCCCTCTGCCCCTATCCTTTGATAATCGTCTCTTCCTTATTACTTCCACCTACCACCCTTTTGTTATAATTAACTTATATTTGCTTTTTTTATATTAACCATTGTTTATTTTTTTTCTTGTTGTTTTATTTTTTTTTGTATTCGGTAGATAGTACTGTTAAATAAATAAGTATAGTGTTTGAAGTCCTTTTATTCATATCTGTAGCAATATTGAAAACTTTGTATTTCAAATTTATAAAATATTTTGATTTGGTAGTGTTGGGGTTTCTTCAATGAATCATTTTGAATTTTCGTCTATTTGTTTTAGATGGTGGCAAATTCCTTATTTTTGGTTTGGAATAAAGATGTATGACCTTGTGGCTGGCGACAGAAATGTTAAGAGTTCCTATTATTTATCAAAGAAAAATGCTCTAGAATTGTTCCCTATGTTAAAAGGCGACAAATTGTGTGGAGCAATAGTTTATTACGACGGTAGGAATAACAAATAATCATAAGTATGATGAATTATTTTATATTTAATTTATATAAAGAAGTTTTTAAACTACACTTTAAGGTCAACAGGATGATGCCCGAATGAATTTAGCCATTGCCTTGACGGCGACAAGACACGGTGCCACCGTTGCTAATCATGTTTCTGCGCTTAAATTGTATAAAACTGATGGCAAATTAAGTGGTGCTCGATTGAAGGTAAACTCAATTGAAGGTTTTAATTGCATATTTTAAAACTAAATACAAGGTAATGTGCGGGAAAAGAACGTTTTTGAAATGAGGTGGAGTAATCACTCACTTCGAGATAGTATACAATTTCTACGGAGCAGTGATCGGTCCCAGTTGTCAGAACATAACGGATCTTTCATCGCCATTTTAATATAGTTAGAAATGGCACATTTGGAATGGCCACAACCGATCCTGAGATGGATTGAACCTTAGAGAACAATAAGAGCCACTTACTTGAAGCCTGAGTTTAACCGCACAATCTAGACAGAGTTTTCTAAATGTTTTCTGATGGCATCTTGGATGGCCGCCACCTGAGTGACATATTTCCATACCTGAATATAAATTAAATGGTGGATGTTGCTCTATACTTTGCAAAATAAAATCAGTTTTCTGTCCAGTTTCCGCGCATCACCATGTTCATAAAAACTTATTTGTACATAAAATACTTATCATTAAATCTTACATGTTCATACAATTTATTTAGATAAATGATTAATTCTTCAGGATGAAATCACAGGCAAAGAGTGGGACGTTAAGGCTAAGTCAATCATTAATGCAACAGGTCCATTCACTGACACTATAAGGAAGATGGATGATCCAACCGTTAAAGAAATCTGTTGTCCTTCATCTGGAGTTCATATTGTGCTCCCTGGATATTACAGGTATATAACCTACATATAAATGAACATACTTTTTGTGAATGAAATGTAATAATATATCAATAAATTTATGGATTGTTTGTTCTAGTCCTGATCAGATGGGTCTTCTTGATCCTTCAACATCTGATGGGCGTGTCATCTTTTTCCTGCCGTGGCTTAGACAGACAATTGCCGGTACTACTGACCTTCCTTGCAAGATTACGCATAATCCAACACCCACTGAAGATGAAATTATGTTTATCTTACAAGAAGTCAAAAATTATCTGAATCCAGATGTTGAAGGTAAATATGAAAATGATATGTTATTACTTCAATCATTATTTTGTTTCTTTTCATTGATGCTTATAAGTCTTAATTATTTTCATGTAGTACTATTTAGGAAATCTTAGATCTTTACATAAGAACATGAACATATCAATAATATTTATCATTTCATATTAAGAAATCTTTTATTATAATATTTTGAAGAATGCTACACATGAAATATTATATATTTATACGATTTATATGTAAAAATATCAGCGTAAGTATTTATGATGTTAAATTTTATACAATATAGTTTGAATGACAGCTCAACATAAATTGTGTGCAATAGATGCATTATTTAATTCGTTTGCCAAATCGACAAATGGCACATGATTTGCACATTATCAAACTGTAATATCATGCAAAATTTAAGAATCAAACTGTAATATCATGCAAAATTTGTATCCTATATGTGTAATGTCACTGTACTATAGAAGTCAGTAATATCCATAGGTTCCAGCTGTGGAGAAACAGTTAAGAATACATATTATGTAGATAAATATTAAATCTATATCCTAAATTTTATATAATTTGTTTTATATTAGTGTTACTTTATCATATTGTTGTTCTTGGTATCTTGTGCTGTTTTAAAAAACTAAAGAATAGTTCATTGGTTTTAGAAACTAATACTTGGTACATATTCTTGACAATATGTACTGTTGGTAAAATAAATACGCTTATTTTGCAGTGCGTCGGGGTGATGTTTTATCAGCCTGGAGTGGCATTCGACCATTAGTGTCCGATCCCAATAAGGAGGATACTCAATCTCTGGCTCGAAACCACATTGTTCACGTCAGTAAGTCTGGTTTGGTAACAATTGCAGGAGGAAAGTGGACAACCTTCAGAGCGATGGCTTCGGAGGCTATTGATGCTGCTATTTCATGTAATAATTTTGACACAGTACAATAATTTTGTAACAATTTTCTGTTACAACCAAAGTAATATAATCATTCAAATTTCTAAATTATTATTATAATTTTAGCTGCTAATTTGACTCCATTACATAGAGAGTGTCAAACTGATGGATTCCTAATCGAAGGTGCTCATGGCTGGACACCGACCATGTATATTCGTCTTGTACAAGATTTCGGACTAGAGTGCGAGGTAATTGTTCTCTCTTATTCTTTTCAGCTTTAAGCCTTTTTTGATAGGACAATCTTATTTGAAATATATGCTTGCATTGCATAAATAGACCAGTTATCACTAATATTCATCATTCACACACCTTAGTTAAGAAATCGTTATTTAACATCAAATAATTGTTTTTGAATGTCAATAAATATAAAACAGTGTAAATCATTAGGCCCATGTAAATAACAATATCAAATTTTAAACTGCAAATGCATTGCACATGCTATACATATTTATTTAAAAAAAAAAAAATTACAATAATTATTTCATTCATTCTTAAAATCAGAAAAATCAAAAAGTGAAGTTTGTTTTAAAGTTTTATGTAATCACTACACTTATAAAGCAAAAGTTTAACAATAGTTCTGACTAATATAAAAACCCACACAAGGCTTATAAATGCACTCAAATTTCTTAAAATTGTATCTTTTATTTGACTGCAAAGAAAATAAATAAAAATAATTTTCTTTTTAATTACTACATTTTAGGTAGCGCAACATCTCGCTATGTCATATGGTGACAGAGCATTTGCCGTAGCCAAAATGGCACAGTTGACTGGCAAACGATGGCCGATCATTGGACGCAAAGTTCATCCCGAATTCCCATACATTGATGCTGAAGTTAGGTAAACATAATTATATAAATTTCATGTTGTCTTTGAATTATTTTGTTTTATTATTTGATAAATATGTGATAAATATGTTTAAGGTACGGTGTCCGAGAGTATGCATGCACTGCTATCGATATGATCGCAAGAAGACTGCGTCTTGCCTTCCTCAATGTGCAAGCTGCGCAGGAAGCTCTGCCAGGCATTATTGAGATCATGGCTGAAGAACTTAAATGGTCTAATGACGAGAAGAAGGTAAAAAAACATATCTTATATTACATCTTATCAAATGTTTTATATAAATAGTAAATAATTTTATGGAATTTTTATATTTTCAGAAACAAGAAAAGGCAGCTTCAGAATTTCTGCAGAACGAAATGGGACAGATGGTCAACAGAGCTAGCAAAGATAAACTTCCGATCAATCTTACGAAAGAGGAGATCAACACTTATATTAAGAGATTCCAAATTATTGACAAGGATAGGAAGGGATATGTATCTATAAATGACATTAGGAGGGGTCTTAAGGTAATATCATCAATATTAATCATTACTCAAGTTTCTAAAATTCAAATTTAAATAATATTTGAATTTTATACAAATTTGCAAAAAATTATTTCAATGTGGGTAAGAAATGTGATATATTTGAACTATACTTGAACGATATTTAATTTTAAAATATTGCATGTAATAAAATATATTTTAATTTGGAAAATAAACCCTAAAAAATGATATGAGGAATGCTAATGTCTCAAACATACATTATCAAACATTTCTGTGCTTATTGTGTTGGCTTCCATAGTGAGTGGATTGAATTATGGAAGAACATGGATTCAACTCCCATTAGAGTAATACTGCAAAAGTCAGTACTCAAAGACAAAAAGAAGATTGCTAGGAAAAACTGTCACTATGTGAGCTTTTCTTTATTTATCATAATACTATATATGTAGACATATATATGTAAAAAAAAATACAGTACATAAATAATGGATTATATTGCAATACATGTATAAACAATTAAAGTCATGTTCAGGCATTGATATTTTGATTCTAGTGGAACTCTTAAAAAATATTTTCCCTTAAGACATTATTACTGGAGACTTTCCACGACCAGCACTTCCTCAAAACTGCACTTCTTTTTAATGTCTGATAATACTATTTTGATTGTTTTTAAATTTCAATGTCCTTCATTTTTATTATAAATTCTAGGATCTCGGAGTTCATCTAAAAGAGGAAGAAATCTTATTATTAATAAGTGATATAGATTTTTCTTATAGCGGGCATTTGGAACTCTCTGACTTTTTCCAGGTAGTATGAAATGTTAAAATGGAAAAAGGGGCTTTAATTGTGATCATGTGTGCCAAATGACTTTGCGATATGCTTGCTACATTCTCTAATATCAGCTTCATTCACACTTTTAGATTTAGAAATAATCACCGAGCCGAGTAACTGCATTTTGTTAATCGATTAATATGACTTGTTTCAAAATTATTTTACACCTGGAAAATTATACTGGAACTCCTTCAGTGTCTTGATCTGTGTTTATCTTATATAAGTATTTATTTGTAACAATGGAGAAATATAATCTGTCTACTCTTTACTGAGGTGCCAGTACTGTCAGAAGTTCTTATGTCCTGTTTGTGTTTTGTCAGCGGGTTGACATGCGTACATTGTCCTCATATGTTGGTGTTGCCTATTATTTGTCCACAGAACTATGGAGAAGAAGTTCCTGGGGAAGAGTTGCACGAAATCCTCAGGGAAATTGATACAAATATGAACGGTCAAGTGGAGTTGGATGAATATCTTCAGGTTGTGATTTAATTCTTGAATAATGTTGACATTTTGTAGCCTCATTCTCCTAATGAATAGTTACAGTAGATTATGCACGCTGTGTTCAACTATTTATTTATACTGTTTTATTAACTTTAATCTCTTTCACAATATTTCATTTAACGGAATCGTGTCTTCATCATAAGGCACAAAATTATTTTTAATTGTGTCCATACACAACATATTTTAATCTGTATTTTACAGACTTAGACATTTACACTTCAAAATGTGGTGTCATGACAATATTTGCAATTTATATGCTTATTTGCGTTTGCTTCGCTGAAGTGAGTTTCTGAAAGGAGTATGTACACTTGTAAATAAATATCATAATTTGTAAGAGTTGTATAGTTTTATCAAAGGTAATTTGAGAGTTTAATTATCATATATACAATCACTTACTGGTTTATGTATTATGTAAAATATCATATAATTAACATTTTATTATTGAATTATATTTTTATAAAACACTTGAAAGTGATATTGCAGTCGATAGCATTAGACAAATATGATATCATATTTATTGCTTCGACTATAAAGTTGTGACTGATAGAAACATTATTTTATTACTTTACATGTTGACGCAAATTCATTAAAATAAAATGATATGTACAGAACAAGTTTATTATGTCTGTTACAATACTTGAATAGTTAGATAACACATTTATTAAAAATGTTTTATAAAAACCAGAACAAAAGTGAAATGGAGTTCTATACAAATCTTCAATGAATGCAGGTGTTGTATATTGAATTCATACTATTTACTTGATCTTAATTATTTAAGACACAAACACATCAGGTTAGATGTGTGGCCATTGCGCCTAAATATATAGCACTAGACATATACTTAAAAACATATTCACACTAGTTTGTTTGAGCGTTAGTTTATGATTATATGATATGACAACAGTTGTTCTCTTTTCTGTATAGATAACAAAAAAAGATGTCAGGTTATTTTGATAGTATTTATACAGATTTTATTCCTGTATTTTTGTGCTTTATTTTCTCTGGACCAGTATATTTATGTGGCTCAGAAAATGTGATACAGATTAATCATCTGTAATCACTAGTGCCCAAAAGTGAAAAATTGATTGCTGCCAAAAATTTTCCCTATGCGATTTACTTTCACTTATACATTGTGAGTGAAGAGTGGTTAAATATGTGGTTAAATATATATGAGTGGCTAAGTATGTGAAGAGTGGTTAAATAAATAATGACTACAAAAGAAAGCAGGTATGTTCATGTCTAGATATACAGCGATATTCTAACATTTTGTTAATAATGTATTTCAGATGATGTCAGCCATAAAATCAGGGCATGTTGCGTATTCTAGATTCGCCAAAATGGCCGAAATGGAAGAAGAGCATCACGAGAAGGAGATTCTCAAGAAGAAAATATCTGTGGAACGAAGCGGAGGTGGTCTCTAAGTCTAACATACTCAGATTAAAAAATTATCACATTTTTACGAACTCAATTATCAAAATAGGGAGAAATTACAAGTGATAAAGTATTTTTAAACACAAAGTAAATAATTTTTTCCAAAATTTCAGACGTAAAGAGAAATTTTCTTTAAACGGCATTTAAATGTTTTTTTTTTTCTAAAAAAAATCAAGAATTCTTCACGTTACATTTTTAATATGAATTTTAGGCCAATTTAGCTTTAATTATTTCGATACTAAGCACTATCTGTCTTTGAAATACTATAATCTGTAAATTAAATCTAAATAATTCTTGTGATTATTCTTGTCGTGTTTGTATTTATTTATTGTTTGTTAAACAAATATTTAAACATAGCTTTATAATTTTAGTAATAATTCTTTAACAAAAGACAATACTGTAAAGAATATTTGTGTTATTACGAAATTTTATATTCCTATATATATATATGACTATTCATTATCTATTTCAATCGATTATTTTGTCCGTTAACGTTTCGTATTTATTAACTTTTAAAATCAATGTACGTTACTTTTTGTATATCTTTTATGTAGATATAATAAAATGTTATATTCCTTTCATACAAAATAATATATGTTCTTTTCACTACAAAAGTGTGACAAGTAACATACTACTACATGTCACAGAGCTAATATCTTACTGCACACATCTGTATTGCATCTGAAAACGAATTGAGTTTCTTTGCTAGTGCACACATCAGTTAAAATTGGTTAATTTGTTATTCTAATAAGAGTGTAGTGTGAAAGAAGCTCCCAACTTCTCGACTACACTTACGGAACTAAAAGGAGCTATCGGAGAGAAGGATAATATAAGAATATTCTTATGGATTACAAAATTATCGTGTTACAGGGTTATGGCCACTATACATTTTCGTTATTACAAAGAGTATTTTGTTTAATCTAAGTTCAATATAATTTAACAGTTTTACGTTCGCTGAAGTTGTTGATGACACTAAATCAAACTGGAGCCGGCCATTACTAAACATAATTGTTCCAGCGCTCAGGGTGTCTGAAACCACTGTAAACTATTACTAAATCAAAATCATCATCAATGGCAAGGCTGATATGAATATGAGAGAGTAGTCATTAATAAGAACATAAGAACTCTTATCGTATTAAATCTCTGATGCTCTGTCATACTTTATGAAGTCGAGATGTAAACCCTGAGAAAGGAGGAGAAACATATTGGGGAAGCTTGCGTGGTGTTGTAGGCAAGTGCTTAGAATACCATGGAGTACAAAGTGAATGAATGTTTTCAACACAGAAGAGCTCAAAATTAGAGAAAAATTGTCTGTCACATCCAAAAAAAGAATACTGTCCTATTTTAGATATACTTCATGATAGCCTAGAGCGGATGATAAACGATGACCTAGAGATAGATGATCTAGGGATAAATGAAACGATGACCTAGAGATAGATGATCACCAACAAATTGGGCAGATATTTTATTGACCATGATGCTCAATTATTGGTAGACTTGATTTTTGTTTTTCATTTCTTGTATCTCTTTGGTATTCGGCATTTTAGTATCTCTTACATTAGATAAGATGACAACTAATCGATGGGAATAAGATAATAAAGATTCATGGCAGAGGTTTGAGTCCAATACAATGTAAAGAATTCTATTTTGTTCTTATAGTGCCTTATTTGAGTATGGACATAGATATCTACCTAATGAATGCGACTCTACATGGATAATAGTGCAGTGGTGTCCCATTTTGTTTCTACTTTGTTGAGATTTCATTTAGATCACACGCCAAATTCTAAATGTCAGTTTTACAGTTTGCTTACCTTGCTTCTTTCAGCCGCTTTTTTAACCTATAAATGTGGAGGAGACTAGGGTAAAATTGCCTTCGTACAATGGAGTTCAAACAACTCTTCTTATTATTGATCTGTTATTTGTGTTAGTTGTGTAAGAATTATAGGGAGACTTTGAACAAATTTATGTTACAAATTTCTGCATACACTGGTAGATAGATACATTATATTGTATTATTATACTATGTATAAGATTGTAATCTGTATCGAATTGCTGTTTTAGCAATAAAACCTAAAAAATATGCATTGTCTTTTCATATTATTTCTCTATTAATAATGAAGTAGATTATGAATCTTCTGATGTGCACAGTATATATAATCAAGTTATTTTCCGAGGGACAAGACAAACTCAAACATAAAACAAGATGAGTGCATACAGGAAAAGTCACCCGTTTAATTCATCCAAGTTATCGATTGAGATATTGCACGTCAATATATTCACAACGCAGACAATCAGCGGCGAATTTCCATAGAAGCGCATAAGGTGCGCATCTCGGGCCTCTCAAATTGAGGGGGGCTCCAAATCCAGCCTTTACTCATAAATTAGATATTATAAAATATTTTAATTTATAATGCGTTCTTTATAACTCGCTGCGATTTTTTGAGTGAATCAGAAAACATTTTGCAGAGGGAATATTCGAAAGCAGTCTTCGATTCGTTGCAAAATTTAGTGCGCGTAATATTTTACGAAGGGCTGACCGAATATCGCTTACACTTCATGTGTTAAAAATATAGAAATTATTCATCTTCGAACAAAATCCTGCATAAAAGACACCACCGAAGCAGGCCTATAATATATGACGCTATGTGGAGTGAGGATTATTACTTTAGTCGGCCTCGTGGTTGGGCCTCTAAATCGAGGGACTTCTAAATCCAGCCATTAATCAAAAATTACATATTCTAAAATATTATTAACGCGTTTATTACAACTCGCTGGGAATTTTCGCGTGAATCAGAAAACGTTTTGCAGAGGGAACATTTGAAAGCAGTCTTCGTTGCAAAATTTAGTGCGCGTAATATTTTACAAAGGGCCGACCGAATATCGCTTACGCTTCATGTGTTGAATAAGTAATGATAAATTATCTATATGCCTCTTCAACACCCATATTAAATTACTCTGTCCATAAATCTTTCAACTCCTGCATAGCCGTATATAAAGTTTGCAAAAAGATTTCACACTACCGTAAATTTAAGAATAATATTGCATATATATATATTTTTTATTGGTGTTATCGTCAATCATGGAACTAGGCTTGCCGGGGAAACCACGTTTAAAAATGGTTCAAGAACTCTATCTCTGGTACTCCAAAGTGATGGGGAAATGAGTGCATATATCTTTCTACAAGAAATGTATTTTTTGTAGTGAGAAGGGGGGGGCTCAATGTCAGACTGCGCCTCGGGCCTCTCAAGGAGTAAATCCGCCACTGCAGAAAATGGTTTTACACTTCGTCTTTGCATTTCAGTTAGCAATATATAACGCAAACATACAAATTACCGGAACTATATTTACTATAAGTATTTTCTAGGGCTTTCACGACCAAAAGATTCGCAAGTCAAAGACTTTTGGGTAGTCATG
>JAPMAF010001292.1:0-11404 GCA_026537445.1 Silvatares holzenthali
ATGGGCGGTATGGGGGGGATGGGCGGTATGGGTGGGATGGGCGGTATGGGCGGGATGGGCGGGATGGGCGGTATGAGCGGGATGGGCGGTATGGGCGGGATGGGCGGAGGCCTGGGGTACGGGTCGCCGAGGCCCCCGCCAGCCAAAGCCAACTCGCTCTCCCTCCCCGACAGCCCCACGGTCGCGGGCAGCTTCCGCGGGAGATCCAACTCTCTGCGCGTCATCGACGATCTCATTCTGAGGCGATCCGACTCCTTGCGGCAAGGGCTCTCCTCCGCGGCCGGCAGCCGCAGGAAGAGCAGCCTGGAAGAAATAGGTATCTCTCATTTCAACTCTCTTCTGCAACACCAGCAGCGGCAGCAAGCTGCCAACCAGTCCGGGAACATAAAGATAGCGCTGAACCAGAGCATCGGCCTGGAGGTCACCCCACCGGAGGAGGCCACGCTGGGGGTGCCGTATGAGCCTGCACCCCCGAGCACCCCAGAGCGCCAGCAGCCGCTGCAGGGCACTCTCGTATGATACAACCTCATGTGGGGCCCTCGGGGGCCTCGCCGCCTCGGTTCCACTATCCGGAACAAGTGGCTGTAGGTGGGAGAAAGAATACTGATACATGAGGGACATACGAAAAGTACGGTCTTGTCCCCTCCCCTCCCCAGCTTCAATGACTGACAACTATTCTATTATACTATACATCTATTATATTGTATGTACCGTAACCAACTATTGAAATACATATTTCCGTTATATTCACGCATATCGAAAGTAATGCGATACCTCTCTAACGACAACCCTGTGTGAGTACGATGAATGATGATGATCAACCACTGAAACTATTGATATGTATTACGCATAACGTATGAAATGTAAGACTTGCATTACTGAGTACGATTATAACTTTGCTATTCGCGTTATTATCGAAATAATAATTGTGCTTCAGGACTGAAAATCTAGTCTGTAAAACTGTAGATTATTTCCACGGTATTATTTTCATGCAATTTGTTTTCAATATTTACATTAAAATCGAGGGTTGCACTGTTTAGTTTTACTTTAAAAGAGTTGTACCAATATATGAACATAATTGATTTTTATTTTGCTTTTGTCCTTCATAATTATTAGGTTTTCGAATATCTATAAATCTGAGCACCGAATGAAATTGGTAATGTAAACGTCGGTTTGGGAATCACAGTGAACTACGTATTATAGGATAGTTAGACTAGGACTTTCACCAAATCGCGTATAAAGATCGCTCCCTACTATTGTGGAAGAGTAGATTTTTGAAACGATTTGGGGTGATATCGCGAGTATTAAAATAGTTAAATTATTTTTTCTAAAATTATTCTCTATTAAGACGATCTTCGGCCTTTGTATGCACTTTGTTTGAAAATGTAAAATGCTCAAAATGCACGGAATGAAATTGATTATTAAATTTACTAGTTACGAGTGGAACTTGTACATTATAATCTTATTCGGAGGAACACTATCTAACTGTTCTAACTGAATAATTATTTTTTGTAATGTATGACTGTCACTGTTTATATTATATATTAAAGTAACGTTTAATATTTACTTATAATACTTTGCCCTTGCATATAATATGGCTAAGTTTGCAGTTGGATCACTGAGCCCGATTTGTCTCGTTGTTCACTCATTTTTTATAACCCTTCAAATCTAAAATTTATTCCGATTAAATTTTTCATATAATTTTTATTATAATATAATTTTCCTGAAATAATCAACGATAAATTAACCGTTATAGAAATGAAAATTATAAATGTTTTTTTCAACGATTCGAATCATGATTCAATTGAAAGCTGTTAATATTGATTTGCTTGGGATAATTTATAGCATTTAATTAATAATTAATCAAACTATATATAAATAATATAACATAGTATATATATACCAGTTTCTTAAATTTATTAACGATTTAAAAGAACAATTTTTTTTTGTAAATATGTTAAAAAATAAAACAAATTCAATATTAATATTCAAATAATTAATGATATGCATATTTAGAATAAAAAATCTGTATAAAAAGTATTTTAATTTAAATTGTTTTATAGAATAGTTAAAGCTAATTTGTATAAACATTTATTTAGTTTCAATGCGGGAGCAATATTATACTATATTTAAATATATAGGCCTTTTTGTTTATTCTTTTCAAACGTCTAATGTAAATATACAATAATTGTTAGCTTGTACAAATCATTAAATATATCCTAGTGACTGTAATTTAGTAGCCTTTATTAGAATCACTTTTTTACCAAAGTTCATAATAGGAGTAGAATTTAAATAAAAGGGATAATAAATATAATCAATTTTTACAATAAATTTTAAGTACTTGTAATATTCAATAACAAGTCCTTAGATTAGGAAAAATATAGTTAATTGTAAATTGTAGATATTCACTATTAGGCTTAAACAAATTGAATAATATAGTGTAAAAATATAATAATAATTATGTGTAATAAATAAAGCAATTAGAAACAAACCAAAGTTCATAAACGTAGTAGACTGTAATATATGTAGCTATTTTTATGTAATCATTTCGAAACTTTTTTTTAAGGTTTGACGGTAATAACTTTAAAAGAAAAATTATAATTAACGTGTAAATATGATATACGAGTATAATGTACGTTTAGAATTCGCTGTATCTTCTCAATGATTTTACTTCATTTTTGTATTGTTTGATTTAGGCAGTCTAGTCAGAGTTTTGAGTCGACTATGATCTTGACAGCCTGTTGGAGTTTTTGAATTGTAACGCGTAATAATATTTCAGATTATTTTATCTTTGATTATTTAAAACTAGTGTTTTCTAATTTGTCATTACATTTTTAAACGCGTGGTTCTCGGTGTACAGTTTGGGTTAAAATTCATTTAAATATTTGTTTAACTGGAGTAATATTACTTCACGTGTATATTACAATATGATATTATGATGCTAATTAGCAGATATTAGATTAGATTGTAGGCGCACGTAGAGCTTACGTATGGGTTAATATTAAAAGAAATGAGGTTTTACATTGCAAATTCAAGAATACGAGTTCAACTGTAATTCGCGTTTCGATGCTTACATGACCAATATGAATGCTACGAAATTTTACGGTTAAAGGAAGAAATCATTTTATTTTTTTTATTGTATTTTTGGAGCAACCCTTGTTTGATCTATTCGATAATGATTATAATTTAAGTTACTTAGAAGGAAAGAGTTTATTTCATGTGTTAAACGCTGTGTTATTTAGGTAGAAGAAATCTCAGTAGAGTTTATTAAATAACTTAGTGCCGCATACAGGTGTATGTGAAGAAGTATGTAGGAGGAGTCGTAATATGCACATGCGCCAGAATCCATCAAAATTACCATGTGCATATATATAACAATTTAAAAAAAAGCACGTCTATTGAATTTGACACAAGATTGATATTCGTGCAACAAAATGATTCGTAATTTAATGAATTGTAGAGATATGTGTCTCATTTCTTCTCCATTTGAAAAGGGTAACCAAATTACATAATTAACTCTCGGATTAAAGAATTACAAGTTACGATGTGGAGTATAATTCACTGTAGATGTGAACTGAATTTAACTCTCTATTCCAGTAAAATATTATACATGTAATAATTATAACGTCTTAGTCATAAGGTGATGATGCATTCACAATTAGATAAACAAACGAGAATGTATAACAGTGTCACGTCGGAATTGGCCAGAGGAAAGATTTGTCATAATTGAAGGATAAGATACCTTGCATCATTAATAAAGCTCATTCTCAACCATTGCATAGTAATACTCCTAAATAGTTTCGTAATGTTATCACTGATATCTCAGATCCCTTATTTAAATATCGAAAGAAATATACGGTTATTTGTGAGATTGACATTTACCAATTACAATCGTACACCCATTCGAGTCATGATGATTTCTGGTAAACCATTCGTCAATTACCAAGTATTTTCTTAACCACTTTTTCCCATTTTAACGAACGACAAATTCATTAACTTCATAAAGTTTAAAAATAAATAAGCCTTGTGTTTATAAAGTCTTAGAAGTATTGCTTTCTAGGCAAACACTTTTCCTTTCCAAAGATAAATTGTAATGAAATTCTTTGAATAGGTAGAAAAAAGGTACTAAGGTTGGGTCCAAATTTAGCGATAACTTTGCTTGTCGTGGGACACTAAATCATGGAGATTTAATGAATTTGAAAATTTAAAATATACCTACAAGATATTTATATTATATACAACATGTACGTGTCCTTTAACTGAAACTATATTTACTAAAAGCTTCAAACATTATTGTACGGTATTGTATTTCATGCATTGTATTTTCAGTATTAGCATCTAATCATTCTAACCAAATTATACAAGCTATCATTAGTGTTTCATTGAAGTATACAAGTGTGTCTACATATGAATA
This sequence comes from Silvatares holzenthali, assembly GCA_026537445.1. NCBI lineage: Eukaryota > Metazoa > Arthropoda > Insecta > Trichoptera > Pisuliidae > Silvatares > Silvatares holzenthali. Next base: position 4,415 of record JAPMAF010001292.1, read on the forward strand.
TGGTATATCGTTGTTTAGCATCTCCAGTTTATCATAATATCATAGATTGAATTGTTTATGGTATTGATTGTGGATCGGTCGATATTTACTCCTTCGGTGTTAAATTAGTCAATGTACTCGTATTCTTTTAATGTTTGGCCAAACTCTTGCCAAATTTCTATTTCCTCAAAATCTTCACCATTTTTGTCTGTACGTAACGATTGATGTTTATGTATTATGGATGTTATGTAATGTTAGTTAGGTTTCAGCTCTCACATAATTGTTTCATCAGAGAGTAAACATGTTTGCATGATACGTTTATACACATATAATATAAATGAGTGTTGTTCTATGTTTAATGTCTATGTAAAGCATTCATCACCGCAGAGCATCCTACAGTGCTCAAGACGAGGGTGGATAATATTTCATATCGTATATATCAGGGTTCAAATGGAGCGTAGATACTCTCTCGGAATACTCATTCAAAAGTCAAAATTCAAACAAGTTAAAATAATAATAAAACAGACCAATTTTGTGAAAAGCCTAGAAGAATTCGTTTCCCAACTTCTTAAAGGGGTGTCAGTAACTGATAAAAGATGTGCTTGTATGGCGAGATGCATGAACATGGAGGAAGCTATAAATGCAAGTCAGGACACAGACAAGTAGCACTCTATTCTCTCTGCTTCCCCCTACCGCGAGATGGCGTTAAGTTATTTATGTATGTTATAAATATTAAAGAAATTGGTTAAATATCATTACGTATCCATCCTGCATTAGAAAACTGGTTTCTGAAAACAATTCATTCATCTATTTGAGTGATTCATTTTAATATTTCTCGAAAGATTTTTTTATAATACAATGCAATACAATAACACCCCACACCGCTTTTCCGAAAGGATAGGCAGAGAAGATCTAGCACTAAGCCACTCTATGCTGGCATACATCTCTTGCCTCATCCACGTTCATACATCTCCTCGTGCATATTCTACGATTATTACGACTCGTTGTAATAATCCAACGAATTTTAATATCTTCAATCAGTTTACCTATGAACCTAAATGGTATTTTAGAGCAATCCTGATAAAAATACAGGTGATATAAAACTACAAAGAAACAATAATAAAATATAACATCAAGTCGTTTCCCCGTAGGTGTACGTAGAGAGAATCGAACACCATCTATCCTATTTTGACATACAGTTCTTGCCTCTTTCACGTCCATACATCTTCTTATACATGCTCTGCGATAATTACGACTGCGGGCAGAACCATTTACCAATATTTGGTTGATCTGATCATACCATGTTTTCCTTGGACCACCCCAGTATCTCTTACCTTCAACATTTGAGTCATAGATCTTCCGTACTAGTCTCTCTGTACCCATTCGCTCTACATGATTAAATCATCTCAATACGTATTACTTCATTTTATCAATAATTAAAGACATAGATAACCGTATTTAATAATAGAATAAATGAAATACTATGAATTATTCATGACAATGCTAAAGAAATGCTGAGAGAACGAAGAATCTAGTACTTTGTCAAATACAATCATGATGAAAGTGTGAATGTTGAAGATATCTTCGGGGATGACCGATGTGATACAACTCCAAATCTCCCACCCTGATGTAAACAGTTTAATTCACATTGCCATCAAACGTGCAGACAAAACATGCCAATACCATCAGCGAAAAAAAAAACGTCGTTGTTTCTTTACCTTCTACAATAAGATACATATATTTCACATAATCACTTACGATAGGAAATGATTGTCTATTTATTAAAATAGTTTTAACCGTATTATTGTTTAGGATTATATATTCAATACTTATTGATGTTCGCATATAATCGCTTCTCATGATAAGTTTCTTCAAATGATGGATTTGAATTATATTTCATCGATGTATAACTTAAATTATTCTGTCGATTGTTTTCTATGTGTTACTACTCTGAAGTTTTTGTACGCACGCAAGTGAAATAATTTATTACAATCATATTATTAATTACAAATATAAAATACAAGTTTTGCTTTTCGGGATATTATAATAAGCATGATGACTGATTTCGAACAACTGTTCTATAATATTCGGAAGTGTTCCGCAGTAAAAACAGAGTTTCATACGAAAATATTTCCAGCTTTGAGTTTCAAATTCACGCCAAAACACTCGCAGCTGTCATGATTACTTGTGACGTCATTTCTGTACATTTCAGCAATTCATACTTAATTGCTCTTGCCAAGGTGTATAGGGCATGCTCCACGGATGCACTCCCGGTCCTGACGGGCATGGCCCCTCTGGATCTGGAGGTCCAGAGGCGAGGCGCGAACTGTAACCTTAAAAGAGGGAGGTCTTCTGGGATTGGTGGAGTCCGTCTGCACCCTTCCCGGGAATCCTCCACTCGTTCTATCGAAAGCTCTACAATGGAAGCCTTTCTTTGTGCTTGGCAATCGCGCTGGTCCACCTCATCTGCCGCTAGGACCAAATTTAACCTCTTTCCTGACGTGAGACTACAATCCTCCTGGGTTGTTCCTAATCCCGGGTTACGGTAGCTTCAATAGTAAACTTGCATCATTTAACCTTGTTCCATCAGGCCTCATATCAGTTCTGTGGTGACAACAATCAGACTTCCGAGCACCTTTTATGGTTTTGCGAATACCCCTCCATCAGGTACAACAGGGAGAAGCTTGTCGCTGCTGATCGTGGTCCCTTTTCGGGCCCTATTCGACATGCGGACTTCGTGGTCTCTCGGAGCAATTGCTTTGCATTTTCAAGATTTTGTCAATTATTTGGTGACATTGTCTCCAGCTTACCCTGTCTTCCAGAGAAGAAGTCACCCTTTCTCTGATGATTATTTCGTAATCCGTGAGGATATCTCCTCGATACTCTTATCGATTGCTCCTTTTAGCACTAGAGGTGCAGGGCCATGAAGTTGAGAGCTCCTTCCGGGCTGCTTTCTCGTTTGGGTAACGAGTCATTTAATTTCAACTGACGTGCGTATTGACAAGGAAACTTGATTCGTTTCCAGATGCAATACGGGTATGCGGTGGGACAGCAGCTCAAATTAAGTATCAACACAACAATTCAGTTATTTTGCGTGATTAATATGAATTCTAAAGTATATAGGTCCTATGCAGTCCCTTTTTATGTTAATGCATCAATAGACACTTTTTAATCATTATGTTTTAAATATTATATTGTTTCTAATAAAATGTCAAAATGACGTTCACGAATATGGGATGTAATTTGCTCTGATTGGTGTTTAACCCAAAATGGCGGATAGCTGTATTTAGAAATTTTATTTTATTTTACAACCATTCCGGCTCTTAGTATAAAAATAATTACGTTTTTTTAAATCCATGAAACCTATTTCATTAAATTGATACATTATTTTACTGATTCTTCGTTACCGTCATCATGCTCATTTCATAGTCATTATCGACTTGTTGAATAACGTGTGTTAGTATAATTAGATAAGTATCAGCGCCCTTGAGGTGATATTTTCACGAAAACGGCGCTATATAAATTATCCACGTTAATAATAATATAAAGATCGTTTTATTTATTTTTTTCTTTGTTACTGATAACGTTTCGCCGTCACTTTCACTTACAAAATCCTCACTACAGTTTCCTATTTAAATCATTACTAACTGGCCAAGAACGAAAATCGTTGCTTAATGTCATACACCAATAATAGTTTTGAATTTACTTTTGGACAACTGTGTAACTAAACGTGTTTTGAAAACTACTTTCTTTGGATATAAACATTCGACCTTTGAAATTATTCCACTTCCCAAATATTTCAAATCGTACATAGTTATTTTGATCGTAAAGTATGATTGCATTGAGATCAAAGTGGAATAAGTGATCATTGTTTTGGATATGAGTGATTTAATTTAAAATTATCTGTTTTGTAACACTTAGTAAATCACTAACATATGCAATAAACAGATATTTGAATTATGTCCTCAACTAGCAACATGTTAACAGTATTTAATAATGCTGGTGATTACAAGATTGACGGGATACAAAGTTTTTTTAAATTCTTAGCTACTGTTATGGAAACTTGAAAGTGAATAAATTATTTAAATGGTTTAATCCGCACTACCATGCTGAAAGATTCACCTACTGTTCATTTCAGAGAATCAACAATAAAGAAAATGAACATATCTACCTATAAAGACTAACTATGAAGACAAAAAATGAGATCAATGGGATGCATTACAAACTACAGGCAAATAAAAACGTAATATACATATAAATGAATGTGCATATAACAACAGCATAAAACGATTTCACAAATATATCAACCTTCAAAGGAAGGTAATAGAAATTTCTCATGTGAAGAAATCGGTTACTGAATTGATCTGAAATAGTACAAGACGATTGAGGTCTTTTAAAAGAACTGTCCATGGTAGACAGTCCTTGAGGTAGGCCAATTTCCAAGAAATGACATAAAAAGCAACGTAGATGTGCGTAATACAGAAAGATTTTGAGGTGAAAAGTAACTTTATTTATAACTCTCTAGTCAACAAGACTACTATCGCGTACGGTAGCGAAGGAAACAATAAAAACAACGATCTTTTAGAATGAATTTATAACATTTTCAGAGTGGTTCACGCGCTTTATTGATAGTTTATAGTGTTTGAGATTCTGAAAAATGTTTTGTTTAGTTTTAATACTATCGCAAAAATTTGATTTCACGACAGATTTTATTCATTATTCTTGTACATATATCATTGTGTGTTAATTTAAAAAGTATAATAAGTGATATATCATCAGTTGTCCAATACTTCAATCAATGTGTAGTTTCAAGAATTGTTAAAATGATGTAACACAATAATAGATATGCCTAATGCATTCGTTTACAGTCACGCGTCAAATGTTGAAAATAACATCGTCACATTGTTTTGAGATGTCTGTTAAATGAAAACTGATTTTATTTGAGAACAATAGCAGCATTTTCAAGATATTTTTTTCGCGTTGAATTAGAAGTTAGTAAATGGTAACTTAAAAAGATCTATCGCGTTCTTACTGAGTCCTAATAGTCCCCAAACCCACAATGTTAAACTAAATTTTTTAAAATCATTTGCTTAAATTTTTTATATCGCACTCATCCCAGTGGATGAAGATTGTAATAATTCTAAATAAATTAATACTGTTTTAAGAGTCCATTTTTTATTTTAGAATCATCTCCTTTTGGAGGTTAGCCAAAAAATAATTTAATTTTTTTCTGCAACTTAAAACAATGTAATTATATTATTTCCAGACTATTCCTTATCCTGCAGTTATATTTGAATCTTATATTGTAGCAATAGTTATACCACAAAACTAGAAAATAAGTAAAGGCCAAAAATACGAAGATTTCTACCCAGCATACATCTCTTATCTTGATAAATAACTTTGATCATTTAGCAGTGGGATCATTTAACAGAATTGAAATGATATCATTTTTAAGAAAGCCTGTTTTGAAAAATGCTGCTGAAAAATAAGCCAATTTACTTCTGAACTAATTTTAGTACTTTATATTACGGTTACTAAGTGTTGTAATACATCTTATGTATGTTGATATTTGTTGTTCGTTTGTATGTAGCTATTGATGTCCAATTAACTGATAAGAATGTAAAAGTTCAATATGAAGTCCATGATAACAACTCTAAAGGCTCCCATTAACTCCAACAATACTGCGAGATCCTTTATCTGATTACCTTTACTACACCTTGAAGGAATTCATCCTTTCAATCTTGAAAATAATCAAAAATCTTAGTTGCCCAGCCTGCTGTTCGCTAGTATGTAGCTATTGATGTCCAATTAACTGATAAGAATGTAAAAGCTAAATATCAAGTCCATGATAACAACTCTTAAGGCTCCCATTAACTCCAACAATTTTGCGAGATCCTTTATCTGATCACTTTTACTGCACCTTGAAGGAATTCATCCTTTCAATCTAGAAAATAATCAAAAATCTTAGTTGCCCAGCCTGCTGTTCGCTAGTATGTAACTATTGATGTCCAATTAGCTAATAAGAATGTAAAAGCTCAATATCAGGTCTATGATAACAACTCTAAATGCTCCCATTAACTCCAACAATTCTGCGAGATCCTTTATCTGATCACTTTTACTACACCTTGAAGGAATTCATCCTTTCAATCTTGAAAATAATCAAAAATCTTATTTGCCCAGCTTGCTGTTCGCTAGTATGTAGCTATTGATGTCCAATTAGCTGATAAGAATGTAAAAGCTCAATATCAGGTCTATGATAACAACTCTAAATGCTCCCAATAACTCCAACAATTCTACGAGATCCTTTATCTGATCACTTTTACTACACCTTGAAGGAATTCATCCTTTCAATCTAGAAAATAATCAAAAATCTTAGTTGCCCAGCCTGCTGTTCGCTAGTATGTAGCTATTGATGTCCAATTAACTGATAAGAATGTAAAAGCTCAATATCAGGTCCATAAAAGCTCCCATTAACTAAGTAACCAGTATCCAACGATACTGCGAGATCCTTCATCTGATCACCTCTACTACACCTTGAATGAATTCATCCTTTCAATACTGGAATAATCACAAATCTAAGTTGTCCAACCCAGGGCTATTGTGCTTATGATGATGATGATAATCTATCAAATCTGTACCGTTTCTTACGAGCAATAGCATGCCGCTTATACGTAGCAATAGAAAGCGAAAAATATCTGATAACTTTATCGGTTATCGCATCACCTCTCACTTATCACCCGCACTGCATCTGAAAACCAATCGAGTTTTCTTTCAATATGCACTTCAATTGATATTTGATGACTAGTTACCCAAACGAGAGAACAGTCTGGAAGCTTTCGTCTTCATGTCCATGCACCTAAGATGCTGAAAGTAGTAGACAAGAGTATTTTGAGGATGCCCGCAATCAGAGAAGGGCAAAAAGTTATCAAATTACTGATTACAAAAAGTTTTCGATGACAATTGCCTACTGTTAACCACATACCACACACTAATATTACATATTTATGTATA
>JAPMAF010001293.1:0-11397 GCA_026537445.1 Silvatares holzenthali
ATATATAAGACGGCATTTTCAATGCTCCTCTTCGAGGTCATCGACTGCGATGAAGACTGAGTTATAATTCTACTAGACTGAGTTACAATATTATACTTTTATACGATACAACAAAGTTCGTCTGATTTAAAGTCAGTTGCTTTTATTCTTATTCCTCTTATCCATACACACTCGAACTTTTCATTTATTTAAAGCGTATGTACGCCGCAGTGGCGTGCCTTTTATGGAATTTCAAACGCCGGGATTGCTCTGAGATATATCCAATATTATAATATTATCATTGATTTATGAAGCGCGGCCGAGGCTTATGAAATAATAATATAAATCAATGATATTCTTTATATTGAATTTATCTCGGAGCAATCCCTGCATCTGGGCTTCTATGGAAAGCACGCTTCTATGTTATGCAGTAATATCGCAATTTTATAACAATTTATCTTGAAAGAAAGTGTGTAACATTAGTTTTTTTTGTCGGAAGTTATCTACCAGCATATTATCTAACTAGATTGGTTGTTACTCGGAGCAATGATGTGCTGATTTTGTTTCGCTCACTTAAACCATTTGGCAAAAATTTTCCTCCTTTTTTCATTAATGTTTCCTTGCAACAGAATTTTAGCAGACTATACTTAGTGCCAAAGATAATATAATATAGAAGCAAAAAAGAATCTATGCTTTCAAGATGTGGTGCTGAAGACATATACTGAGAATCTTCTGGGCGGTATGCCGTACAAAGTTGTCCAAGAAGAAGGCCAAGAGGTAAATACGATTTCAAGATGTTGTACCAGGTGAATGAAGCTACAGGCTCACTATACATATCATTATAAAGAGCAGAATACCGAGAAGAGTGTTGAATCCTGTCATCCTGTGAACGTTGATGTCAATCGTCATTCAATGTTAACCACTATTCTTGGTTACAAAGGACCAATTGATTAACATTGTATTGGATGGAATCCGTGATCCCAGCCAAACTAATTATATAAAATGTTTATGAGAATGAGTTTCACTAATACCCCTTTTCTCTCGATTTTACAGTTTCAGTAATTAAACATTTACTTTCATTATGAAAGACAATGCGATTTCTAAACAGATTTTATTAAAAGAAAACACGACATGACAGATTCTGATCTTCACGAAATCAACCCAAAACTTTGATATTGGTTTGTTTCTGTCTTTGTCTCGCATTTGTTGAGAAATCTGAGCAGGTTATAAAGGGCAATCATAAATGTTTCGGTTGAGCAATTATCGCAGCCTTTTATTATTTTAAAAGGGCAAGTATGGTCACTCCGCATCAAATTGCTGACATTTCTAATTATTGCCTATGATCATAAATTATAAAACACATCGAATAGTCTACAGCAAAAAATAAATATTTCCTAATTATAGGATAGTAGAATACAATAAGTGAGAAATCAATTTTATTATTATTATCAAAAAGTAAACGATAAATAAATTCTTGTCATTATATTATATAAGCTGTTATTGTGATGTTCCCAAAGTGACGAAGTTATCTACGAGTGGTTATTTGAAGTTCTATACTTTGGCCGTTCTCCCATTGCTGAGAATAAGGACTTTTAAATAAAAAAATAATTAGTAATCATTATCATATTTTATTGGAAACTGTACAACACAGTCGGAGTAAAATATTGTGTATTACACGAGAAATTTAACTTCTCGCATTATTAACAATGTGTATAACCTATGATGCAAGATGCATAAAACTCTGATGCAAACGTTTTTAATTCAATATGTATGCAACACATGGCATTATATTATTTAATCGAGTGTATACGGCTAAATAATCAAATCGCGATAAAAAATAAATGAAAGTATCCATTGAGAACGGGACTTCGATGACTATCGAAAGCGCTCGCGTTTTTGGTCAGGAAGCGAAAGTGAAAGTCGAGTACAGAAAATGGTCTGTCGGTTCATTCGGTTCAGATATTACTTTATACGAGACAAAACTACACTTATTTATTTTATAAAATGATGCGATCGTCGATCGCGATAAATACTGCTACACTGCACTACAGGCAAGGTTGCGTGTAGACTGAACCCATATATAAATTATGATACAAATCGATATACATTTGCAAAGATTATACCAAGTACATCGTTTGAATTACTACTCAACTATATGAAGTAATAGAAATGAGAATATACTAATGATAATATAATTAACATTATGATATGCATGAAAATAAAATAACCTCATTATACTCGCAATTGATTTATTATATTATAGTTATATCAGTATTTTGTCATAACAATAAAATAAGTTTATAATAGAACGTTAATGATAAGAAATACACATTATTTAAGATGGGTTCTCAAGCATAAGATAAACAGTCCTAAAAGGATGAACTGCGAAAAAACGTAAGGCCGTAGTTATAGAAACTGATTCTATTAAATAAAGTATTACGTAACAGATCAATGCTACTTCAAACGATAATAGTTGTAACGATCATTATTAGATATTACAAACTTAGTAGTTTTTACTTAAGTGTATGTGTACATAAATTTGTTACTGTGGATAACGAATTTATGATTGTGCGTATATCTGCATCTTTAATTTGATGCTAAAATTTAACCTACTATTAGTGTGCAAATTATTGAATTGAATTGATAGCACAGACCGAAATAGCAACAATACGAAATAGTAACTGTAATCTATTTCATTAAGCTATTTTGAAATTATTTGTAGTAAATATACTAAACTAAGATAAATGTGTACTTTTGACAACGTACAGACAATCATTGTAAAAGTTAACGAATTTTATGAACGCACTTGTCGATTGAATAAAAATTATTAATAAAAAAATAAGTTTCGACAGATGGAACGTGTCGATGTCTAATGATGGTATTACATTAGGCAACCTGTAGGCGAGAATGCAATCCCCAGAGCCGAACCTGTAGTACAAAGTACGGGTATTGGATGTCAAGTGCCGTGTGCCGAGTGCGGAGTATTTAGTACGTGTATTTGTATGTGGGCACACCTCGGATCTCTGCGGGAAGGACATTCTGCGAGGACACATTATCGCCATCGTGGGCGGACAGCGGGTCCCTTTCGCTCGAATGGAAAAGCTTTCGCAAATGATAACTGGTCCAATTTATCTTTTCAATTGCAGCGCGCAGATGTTCTCACTTAAGCTACATAAATATATCTTTATCTCAATATCGGCCTCCTAGTTTCCGGGATCAGATTCCGAGAATATCGTTCGCGACAATAAGATTAATTTCTGCAAGATGAATCGCTCGCTTTCGCGCAACTGAGAATATCCGATATACAGGTTGTTTATTTATACAGTACACTCGCCAGAAGTATTCAATTTATGTACATTTATTTCAAATAAAATATATTCTCTAAACCCCTACAGCTTCAAGTATTATTCGATGATTAAGATATCATTGTAATTAACTGTGTATCTCAATCTGCACAACTAGGGACTCAATGAAAATGTTCTAAATTCATATTTTATCAGTTTACCACGGAAAATGTTCAGTTCTGTATATAATAACATATGTGATAATCCAATGGTTACACCATTTTTTTTAATTGAATTAATATAAACGTATAACATTATTTTATTAACCTGTTTTTTTTTAAGAAATTGAATGGGAAAGCTCTTTAGGTTATTTCATAATTACTGGGTTAATAAGCCATTAGAATTTTATTAAATTAAAAGACTTAAAAATTGAAAATAAAGAGTAAAATATTCAACCGATTTTGAGTATTCAAAATTAGGTAACTTCTAACGAATGTTATCTTGTAACCATACCTATTTCTTAGATTTTATTGCTGCGGCAATTTTCATAATGTTTGTCTAAAGTGGGTTTAAATTATATTTTATTGCATTTGTTGTCGAAGTGGTTTCAAGTGGAGTGATTTAGAAGTCCAGTTAAAATAAATTTATCGTATAAACCAATGAAGAGTGTGGGCGGTCATGTCAAGTCAGAGCTAAGAGCTCAGAATCAACATGCAATACCTTGTATAGGTAGATACTCGTACGTGTAATGACTGCAGAGATATCTTATCAGACTGGATGACAACTGACAACTCTAAATTCATGAGTTCTGGTTAAATAATAAAAACGGCGCTTTCTCCAAATGTCTGCTTTAGTCGGTTTAATAATAATGTTGCATTAAATTAAAACACTTATGGAGAAACATTAAATTATTAATGGATAGTTTATATGTCTTTACTATTACTTTTAGTAAGGAAATATGATATAGCGTAATTTTTACGATAAAATAACGTTAATGGTACTGTATATTTATTACTCTATAGGGATGATGTTTTTTTAAACGAAAAAAGTCAGCCTTTTATTTCGCACTGATGCTATGAGAGCATTCCATGCCTTCGCCCAGTCACAGATATAACCGCTCAGCAGAGTTTCGTCCTATAGTCCTTTTTGACTCCATAACCCTTCCTATAGCCGTTGAGGGAGCCGACTTGAGCGCACGTTGCCGATCATTTAGAGTATCGGACACACAATTCTCCGAGTCATTAGCCCCGCGTTGAGCTGCACCAACTAGCATAAGTAATACATAAACCTTTCCGAAAAACGGAGTCATTGCAAATCACGTGGCAGGAATGTTATATCTGTGTACTTGGAAATACTATAAAAGCTGGCTGATTTCATTTAGTATTTTCAAAACAATTTAAAAAGTTTAAATTTGGATATATCTTTTCATTTTAATAATTTATACTTTTGTGGTTTATTATTGATCATGAATTTCATTATGTATTAAATAATAATAAAATGGAATTAAACAGCCCTACTTTCGAATTAAAATCAAAGATATATTTACTTATATAATCTGTTTACTACTTTGTATGACACTTTTTTGATACTTGATATTTTAGTTAGCAGATAAAAGCATTTAAAATGTAAAACAACATTTAAAAATTAAATTAAATACGAAGTACTAACACTCTTTCGGTTATATGAACGTTTGCTTAAGTAGGTACTGGATAATATTTTACAATAAACCATACTCATTTTACACCATAGCTTAGAAGTTAGTGTGAAGTATAGAACAGATTTGTTACGCCATTATAAATGCCAAATATTTTTAAATGCCAACAACTTATTGTAACGGGGAACGTTAAAAGAGTATAAAAGTATAAGTAATACTAAACATATCAAAACGTTGCATTATTAATGCATTCATATTGAAATGATTAATTCCTTACAAAATTAAACTCTATTTCAAGACACTTTCTCATTAATGTCTTTTTAGTGCAAATTAAGCGTTTGTTAAATAATTCATCACTTATCAAATAAATGGTTATTAGTTATATACTTACCTTAATAAACAATTGCTTCCCTTATTAAACAAATACACCTTCTATTAAACAAATGGTTATTAGTTATATACTATATTGAGTACAAATTTAACAGTATTATAAGAATATTTCCAGATACCCATCTTAACATCGTACTTCAAAATTTAAAAATGTACACTCAGAGCGTTTACATAAGTTTCCCGTGTTTAATTCTATAAACATATCGATGATAATTCAAATATACCTAGTAAACCCATTATAATCTGTGACTGATATTTTAATAAAAATTAACACAATAAATAAACTGAAACCGATGGAATAAAATTTTGCATTTGAGTAATATGTGTCCACAAACACTGAATATTTTTACTTGGATATCGTAAATAATGCGGATATTGTTAAATTTGTAATATTACGTAAACGGTAAAATAATTGAAATATCGCGTCACAATGACAAACAATCCCACGAAAAAGGAAACAAACGAAATTATGCACTGGGCCAAATACTTTTGGGCAATTTAAGGCATTGTAGTATATATTATGTTGTCAATTAAAAAAACAAACATTTAACGATCAACAACGGAAAATAAACGCTGCAAATGAACAGATGTTTCGGAGACCAGTATTTAATGCAATTTAAGTGCTTCGATCATGGTAAAGGTAAAGTAAGGTATGGTGTAGTGTGGTATACAGGTATGCGTGGTCCAATGAGCCATTACTATATTTAGCGAATCGCGTCACCAGTTAACCTTCGTTCCACCTTTGTCAAGCATTAAGGTGTCTCATGGCTACGGATTTTCAATCGGAGTTAACGTTTGTTTCTGAAACAACGAGCGCCTGTATATTACGAAACAAAACTCGGACCGCTAAAATTATGATCTTGTTTGAATATAGGCAGGAAATAAGTGGGCGATTTATATTTTATTATGCTAATACGATGACAAACAGCAAAAAAGATTCGACAATCAAAGTTCGCGTGAGAGTATACCTATACAGGCAGATTGTAAATAAACCTCGAGAGTAAATTGTGAAAATGTCATAGTTATATAATATGCTACAGAATTACATGATTCTATAATATACAATATAACGAGTCTATTTCACATAACACCAATTCTAGATGAAATGCAATTTATGCGAAAAGTTAAAAAAAAAAAAAAGTGGTTGACATTTCCTTATTCTGCTATAAATCTCAAAGTCATATCGGTTTCATTCATTTCAGAAGTTGACCTAATGATATCGAAACATTTAAACTTTAAAAACTAGAACTATTTTTTGTCTCATATTTGTGCAGATGTGCGCAGTTTACTCAGCTATTTTTAAAATGTAATTTTAAAACTTTAAATTGTACAACTTTACGGCCTGGTTGACCATTATTTGACGGGCATTTGTATTGTGTTTGATGACAATTGGCAAGATTGTGTTAAAATTAATATAATGGCTGTTGTTATATAATGATGACGTGTGAATACAGTAACAGATCATACTGCGGCCTTAGAATAATTCATAAGAGTGTAAATTAACGTGAATTATGTGTTACGAATACACTTAAATAACTAGATATAGAGAATTTTACATTGACACCTAACTCGCGAGTGGGAATACAACAAAGGTCAGATAATCTAGAGAACATCACCATCAGTTCCTACACAATAGTCATTCAGCAGGCGCTTATACAGAAAGGTATTTAAGTAGACAATTCAATAAGTTCATTGGTGTTTACTTGACAAAGTCATTAATACAGAGATATATAATGAAAAATGAGGAATAAAAAAGGTGTCGAAAGTGATGAAAGATGCAATTGTTTTTTTCATGAGATGTTACATCAAATCTTTAAATACTTGCGATGATCGATAAAAAACAAGCGGAACAACAAGCTGATTCCTCTAAGGCGTAAGCAGAGAGGATCAAATGCCACACTACTCTATCCTGACATACAATGCTTACCTCATCCACGTTTATACATTTTCTCATATATGCACTGCAATATTCATATTACATTATATTCATACTGATATTAAATAATGCATATGCGTGTTACACTGCATAATTATAATGATTTGGCGAAACTTATTCTTGCATCATTCTCGTATTTTCTCATTGTTATTCTAAGTTATTAATAGTGTATAAGATTTTATATTAGAAGATTTTAAAAGATAGTTTCATAGAAAATTTAAATTATTATTTTTAATAATGTAAATATAATGAGCAAGTACATTATTGAATTTTCAAAAATAAACATTTAAATAGGCATTGAAAAAATGATGCGAAGAGGTTCAATTAGAAACCTTAATAGTTTGTATCCGTTCTCGTTAGGAGAATCCCATATTCCATACCCAAGAAGGAAATGATTATCAAATTATATCACTTTGAGTGATTGTTTGCTACTTCGTCTCGTTACACGCGATTATTCACCAAGTGTTAAAACATTTTTAATATATATTTTGTAGTGATCACTAAAGAAATTATAACATAAATTTCACTATAGCATCATACAGTTTTCTGGCTTCCTGATAAATTTTAAAAAAATAATAGTAAATTGCCAATTTTGGAGATGTATGAACTGATCATTATGGAATATGTTGTTAGTTAGCTAGAATGTTTCGCAGGCGCAAGCGTATAACTGTAAATGTAACAGATAGGTGTGTTGTGCTTAAATATAATATCGAAACAAACTTTTGCGGAATTCGTGTCGGTTGACTGATTCCGAAGCTGACGGTCGTGGTAGACGCGGTTTGCTAATTACCTCAGCGCTCAGCACAGATGGTTGACTTCGCTAGTTTTAAGTATTATGAAAAACATACCGAAACTAATCGCAAATTAGATTCAACTTGAGTTTAATGTTGACAAATTCCAGGCATTCGTAATGACATGTCGAAGGCATCCCTCACCACCTGTGACGTAGGTGACAAGTTCAAGGTCTGCTATTAAAGTTGATATTGGGATGACTGACGATAATATTATTACTCTTTACTATGCGCGGTTATTGTTGTTACTATGTTTGTTTGTCGACCTCATGGTCAAGTGGTTAAGACACTTGACTAAAACGTTGGAGGAGCGCTAGAAGTCGAGGGTTCGAATCCCGTCGGAGCGAAAAAAAATACCGATTTAAAAATTATATTTTCGATACAGTTTTTCAAAAATATATATGTAAAAATATATTTAAAAAAAAAGCAAAAAAGAAAATGTATATTTACTCTGAACTGGAAGAGAGTGGTAGATCTTCTATTACCCTAGAGTAATACCACTGTTCGACACGTGAAATGGATTTTCCATGTTTCGTGACTAAATATGTATAACCAGATTTTCAATCTCTCCTCTGACTGCTCCACAGCATTCACATGTAAAATTACACTGAATATTACAGACCCATACAGATGGTGGTGTAGTGTCTCTGTGTAGTAAAAAAATAAAAAAAAACACATTACAAATTTCATATCGACTAAACGATATTGCTAGGCCGTTTGAAGTTCTCAATGGTGAAACATTTATAAACCTCCAGATAAAATAATAAAAAAAAGATAGATGTATTTGCAGAATTGAATATAAAATTTGTCAAAACAATGCATAACATAGTATTACTCTCAATTGAATCAAAGAATCATAGTTGCATCTACGTTACAATAAATATAAAATTACAAACCGTAAATTCAAATTATCCACTTAAATTATGTGCGAATATAATTTAACTACTTACGAATACTTCAAATCAATACATAAAATAATATTATTTGAAAGATGATTCTCGAGAAGGATTTTATTTGGCGGAGAATAGTAAGTATATAATAAATGTATGTGTGATAAACGAAGAACCCGAGAATTAAAGACTTGTAAAGTCAATAAATACGATACTGCATAATCTATACAGGCTCAGACAATACATGTATATTATGTATATGTGAAATTACAAATGTATTTTATGTATTATTTTATTTACCAATAAATTTCTAAAACCTCATAATAATCATGGAGCTCGAAAATGTGCAAAATGCTTATATACTTTAGCATATCCTAACTTTAGCATAACAATGTACAGGTTGGAGAGCCACGAAGTCGGAGCAATTGCCTTCTTGTAGTGTCAGAGTACATGGTACTAAGTCGTCCTGATTTAATATTAAAGGTGAAATATCAAAAGGTATGCACAAATGAATACTTCAAATGCTTATAGAAGATCATAAAATGCAAGAGACGGCAGAAATGCAGGCGAAAAGGACAACTTGACTTGACACTCAATAGTGCCCGACCGAAACATGATTTTTAGCCGTAACCGAATATTCGGTTCCACTTCTAGCTTCGGCCGAAACCGTAACCGAAACTCACATGTTCAGTTAAAATTTAGTTATTTTTAATACATTTACTTGAAACTTTAAAACATCAAATTTTTCTAAATTTGCAAGTTTATCCGTTTAAATAAAAATAATTCATTTTCGGAATATAATGCACCTAGGCACAAAAATAATTAGAATTAAAAAGAGACCCAGGTTAATCTATAATATATTATATGTATTGTATGACAAGTCCCACTGAATCTGTCATGACTCATAAAATGTTGATTTGATGCAATTTTATTGCATTTTCTATTTAACAAAATAGAAAAAGCAATAAAATTGGCCAAAACTGAAACTGCGGTCGAAACCAACATTTTTGACCGAAACCAAATCCGAAAATGAACCTTCGGTCCGTCTCTAGCACCCAGTGACAACCATTTGTATCCAAAGCAGAAAGGTCAATCGGCTGAAATACGCTTCAGCGCTTCCTCATCGATATGGCAGCTAGTTGATATGATATGAGCATATTAAAGCTTTAAAATAATGTATCAATTATTGAGAAAAAATCAATACCCAAAAAAACCGGAGAACTGGGATTGCCCTTGAATTACGTATGCATTATGACACTTAGTATACAAGCATTATAATAATTTTCAAACAAATAATTACGAGTATATACGTATTATCATCAACCAATAACCATAAATATTATTTTTAAGCTCTTTTTTTTCAATTGAGTAACTCACTATTAAGACGTCGTTAAATTTTTAATTTGTATATAGGGGAGCCATTATGGGGGTAACTAGATGTAGCAAAGGAAGTGTAAATGTATGCAAATAATAATGTCGATCAATTATATTAGACAACTTAATCGTATCATCCATAGAAAGACGTATTGAGTAAAAAATAACATTGACTTAAATTGTTTAATGTCGGGCGAAATTCAAGGTTGGTAATGTTGAAGCAAAAAATATTCACAAACGTTCTTTTTCGTGACTGGCTGCATGGATGAACGGTTGAAATAACTCAGTCCGCCAAAATAACTAACAATTATTATAATACCGCATTATGTTGTGGGCCGGTTTATACAAAATAATGTATTTCTTCTATAGAACGGATCGAGGAAAGTCTGACAGATTTTATTATTAAAATAGAACCGTAAAAATTAAGAATTGTTACATAATGATGTTAAATAATCATTTATAGGATTGTTAAAAGTCAAAAGATCCTATTCTTATTCGCGTGGCAAACATTTGTAATATAGATTAGTTATCCGCAATCATTAGTGAACAAATGTGAAAAGGAGGGATTGCTGCCAGCTTGCCTTGCTTTTAGGCAAAAAGCTTTCTCTTGTGCATCGCATATGCAAAAATGTTTAAAATATAATAATTTATTTATTTACTTATATTTTAGACAATGATTACGATTGAATGCGATAGTGCCCTCTTTACTACGTGAAAATATTTGTGTCGAAGTGGAATTACAGGCTGTATTTGAGATAAATTATACAATACTTAAAGAGATATTTCCGTATATTATATATTAAAAACAAAATCATTGTGATATTAAAAAATAGGACCAAACAAAAAGGGCAATACGGCTAAAGAAAATATTAAAAGGTAAATACGGATAAATATCTACATACTTGTATGTCACTGCCTTAAGAAAATTCAGTTATTTTTTTAAAATCCTGGTGTTAGATTATATGTCCTCAGAGATGGGCAAAAAGTAATTAAATTACTGATTACAAAGAGTAATTGATTAGAACTACCTATTGTAAACCGCACACTACATCATCTGAAAACATTATATGTAATATATTTATATAAATACACACACACA
>JAPMAF010001294.1:0-11396 GCA_026537445.1 Silvatares holzenthali
TCCACAAGACTAGTGTACAATGGCCTAGAACATCCCATAGGGATGAAAGCCATCTAAGTAATAAATAAAAAAAAATAAAAAAAATTATGTAGTTCTGTCACTTTCTTTTTCATGTATTGACAACGTTCTATGGTACATTGTTGGTAAGTAACCATCATTTATAATGTTGGGAAATTATCGATATTCAAAATATGTATTACTTAAACTAGTTTTGATCAGGGATCAAAATGTCAAAATTATTATAATTTTAACGGTTAGAAAATATGTCGAACACGAGTTAATAAATAAGAAAGTAATAATTATTTCTTATACAGAGGTAAAATATCGAAGATAGAAATAATATTTCAAAAACGTATTTGTTTTGCATGATTCTTAAACATATTGTATTGCGTTCTTCAATATTAGATTGATACAAAACGTAAATTTTATTTGTTATGCATGTGCAGTACTTAGTTACCGGCAACTTTTTTCAATCGATAGAATATTAATATCGTCACAACACTATTGTAGCTGTCAAACGCCTGAACTCTGCGGCGCTGGTTTCATATTTTTTTAAAAAGTTAAAAAGGTTGTACAGCATCTAATGTACGAATTTGTATTATTGACAATCATACGGTATTAAATTTGTATTATGCATACGTAATTTGTGTCGTATTCCGTGGTTGTGTATTATTTTAATGTGTATTACCTTGAATTCTAAGTGGGTTAATCACTAAACTTTCTCCAAACGGACTTTCTCATACATTCCTGAGGTAATCGTGGATACATATTTAATTCGATTTTTCAAGATAACATTATCAATATGAGTTTCAGCCGTTTGAATAGAACTTTTATGCAGAAAAGTCTGACAACAATACTTTGTAATGATACCGCGGGAAGTACTTCCCGAATGTGTCTCCCCTTTACCTTATGCGATACAAGTCGAAGGGATCTTTCGTCTTCTTCAGCGCGACATGCAAACTATGCTCAACCAAAGCCGGATTGGAATCGTGCCGTTAGTGAAGCCGAGAAGATTGTCGGATATCCTACATCCTTCCTCAGTTTGAGGTGGTTGTTAAGCGATGAAATAGCAAATGTTGCCCTGCACCTTCGAAAACTCGTTGGGAGTGATCATCCTCTTCTAAAAACTGCCAAGTAAGTTGTTCTTTTCCATTGGACCTTTACTGACGATGTAATTAGATTATTGCGCAATAACGATGCATCATATTCTTGTCTGTATTCAGTCAGTAGATTGGTATGAAACTATTAGAAATATGTAAGAAACTCAATTTCATTATTTGTCCATTTTGCTTTGTTTGTACTTTATTACAAAGTTTAGTGTTAAAGGAACTGGTTTTAAACAAACAAAATGAAACCATTTGTCTAACCTTTGATTTCTAAGTAAATACCTTTTTGTAAACATGAGAATTGGTAACTTTAGGAATGTTACTGATTGATTTTGCTTTTTGAGATATAGGATTTTAATTTTAACAAAACCATGTAAATGAAGTTATGTTCTCAATAAATTCACTGAAATATCTTTAGTTGAGGTAAAAAAAACATCCTACTGTTTCGTAATCAAGTATTAAACAGTCAGATATTTTTCTTATTCTATTATACTTTAAAATTATTACATTTGAACATAGTATTTCTGTAGAACAGTGTGCATAGCAAATGATTTGTAATGATCGACTGAGAATATTTTGCACCCGATAAATGAATGATGGGCAATCTCTCTTTTTAGAAATCTACTTTATAATGGCAAAAACAACATGCAGGCTTGGGGACTAATAGTCTTGTTATTTTCAAAAGCTGCCGGCCATAGTCCTGATATACCCGACATGGAACAGGACAAATCTGCAGGAGTTCTCCACAGGTCCTTTGAATTATTAAATTAATATTTTACCCGCAACATTTTATTTAATAGTACAGTGGTTTTGTAAAATGTTTTTCCGCTTTCAGTCAGCGAGCCCTGGCTGAAGTGACAGAGATGATTCGCACCAGTCATTTAGTTCACAAAGGGCTTGTGAATCTTAAACCTATGCAAGAAGCAGGAACGGTCCCGACAGACTTTGGGGACATGACATTCGGCAACAAGATCGCTCTGTTGAGTGGAGACTACTTACTGGGCAATTCTTGTGTTGAACTCGCTGGATTAAGGTGAGCCATATGCTTTATATCTCATTAAGATTTAAAACTCTAGTAACATAATCTGTTGTCAAATTATTTTATTCATTGTATAAGATGAGTGTCTCAATTCTCATTTTAGGAATCAAGAACTCATTGAATTAATATCTTCAGCGGTGAAGGATCTTGTGGAATCTGAATTTGTCGGTGACAGAGATTTGCAAAATAATCCTCTGCCAACTAAACCTTCATCTGATGAAAGAATTCCGTTAAAAGGTAATATTTACTTTTTCTCCGGTTATTTTGTGGTTCTCCATTATTAATAAAATTCTGTTTATTTTCTTCATCATAACCACTATTTATTTGATTAATTCAACATGTTTTGGGGGCATGAATGATTCATTAAATAAATAGTGGTTAAGATGAAAAAAATAAATAGAATTTTATTAGGAAATATTTAATTATTACTACTATACTAATTAAGTATAAATGAAATATCACATTTAGATAATTTCTGTAATGCTTATTGCCTAATCCACTAATCATTTTTATAAATTCGAAAAAAATGCTGGTGCTATTAGAACTCATCTTTGTACTACTTAAAGGGCTTAGATAATAGCTTAAAAATAAATGGACCTGCTTCATTTATTTTATGTGTATGCCTATACAGAGTTGAACCTAAAGTTGCAAAATCTACATAAATATTGGATAATTTATGTAATATAATTTTATCATTTAGCAATTTATTTTTTCAGATGTAACTTTGTGGTAATCCATTTTCACAAATTAATTTTAAAATGTTTGATTTTGTCACTATACCACTTATATTTTAGAATTCGACAAGTTTCGCTCTAACTGAGCATCTTCAGGAACTGATTGTTTTTATGCTTTATAAAGCAAAAAGCAATCAGTTTCTGAAGATGCTCAGTTAGAACGGAACGCGTCAAACTCCGTTAAAATATAAGTGGTATAGTGACAAAAACAAACATTTTAATATTAATTTATCATTTAACTATGAAGATTACAAAGCTTGTAATAGTTAAATGATATGAGTTGCTCGTTTCGTTTTCTTTCTACTATTTGGATACTTCCGTACTTGCAGAATGGACCTGCCGATTGGAACCACTGAGTGTGTCAGGTCTTTTGGGGCATTCTGCACCCGAGTGGACGGCTCGCCATGAGTTAAGTGCTGGATCACTGCTTGGCAAGAGTTGTCAGGGTGCTCTCATGCTCGCCAAGCAACCTAGAGAATTGCAGAAACTGGTTAAGTACCCCCACCACATCTTCCCAATCTCAATTCAATTACAATTCAATCCAAAGAAAATATTTTAAAGGCAATTTTCTATACAAGTTTTATTATAACCGTACAAAAAATTGGTAATTTTTATTGTTAAATTTGTTTTTAGGGTTATCTCTTTGGCTCTCATTTGGCGTTAGCTTGGCAGGCTTGCCTTGATCTGGAGCCATTTGCTGGACCGTGTCCTGGACAGTTCTCTCTCGTTGGAGCTCCTGTCTTGTTCACACTCGGGCACAGACCGCATCTCTACAGCTACATAGAAACGGGCAAAAATGATATTAAGAAGGTTGATTATGATAGTGTAAGTAAGAATCCATTTAATTGTATTTTAGCATCTTTAACGCGCTGAGCGATCTCAATAATTATTGAAAGGTTTAAACATTATGAATCTTTAAATGTTTCAGTTGCACGCAGAAGTACTGGCTGGGCCGGGAATGGATAAGACCAGATTATTACGACGAGAGCACAGCGAAGCTGCCACCAAAGTCTTGGAGAAATTCCCGAACAGTGATGCACGCATAGCTCTGCACAATATTATTCTAGCTATGCAAGACTTTTGAGAATTGGAATAAAAAGTCTATTTTCATATACCTTCATATTTTATTAACTCTACACACAAGAACCAATCAATAATCTAATACGATGACATCGTTCAACAATTTGATTTTGTAGATGAATTTCGATTAATTATCAAATTGAATTTATTATTTAATATATTTTACATAAGAGGAAATAATTGAATATTTTAATTTTTCTTTATTATTAGATTTATGTATTTAGAATTTAACTTAGCTGAAGTACATTTTTTAAAATGTAGTTAATAACCACTCCAGTGTTTCGCTTAATAAATATCTCTACTGTTATTTACTTACTAACATAGTATGTATAAGATTTTTTACCAAATGAATATTGTTTAACTAGTATAGAATAGGAAGCCGTAATATTCATGTTTAGTCACTAGAATGTTACATTTAAAAATTTGGTTTATCGGACAACCAACAATGAATGGCCAGTTTTATGTAGATTTTCATCTCGAGTAGTAATGTCCACCTGCACATAATATAATAACGAATACAAACGCTTTTGAAACTCATTTTGTATAAAAATTATATAAAAATTCACATAGCGCAATCTCAATATTTAAGCGTACAGTATTATTTTGTATAATATATTAATATAAGAAGACAAATTTTAATCTCTGTAGATTATATATATGTAAAGGCAAATATATCATCTGAAAAGAAACTATTACTGTTTAGCATTATTTAAATATTATTTGTAGAATGTTCTTTTGTGCATTTTTTTTTATCGGTTTCGTGATAAGTTTCTATGAACGTATATATTGGAACTGCCAGACACGATTATTTATTTTAAATACATACTAGAGAGGATTATAAAGACTTGCTTTGTTACCATTCCATCCCAATTTTTTTTCTATACTATATTATTGTTTAATATTTATTTTAGGGCTGAACGTATTGCTATAGGACAATCTCTACTTGCTAACTCCATTTATTAATGCATTATACTCTTCATATGTTGTTTGCATTTAGGCACGCAAATTGCTGTTAGATTTAATATTAATAATATTAGTGTGAAATACTAAAAATTTGTCAGTCAAAATTGTAATTTTCCCCTTTACTGTTGTTTACCTACTATCCACATAGTGTAACTGTATTGCTTAATTTTAATTCATTGTTAATATGGTGCTGGTAGTATTATTCATTATTGTAAATGGTTGGTAATGTGATGAAGATTTTTTTTTACTTGATATGCAACAAAATTATAATGAATTTTATTAATTTAATTCCTTAACCCTTGGATCGTGAATATATCCCTGGTGCAATAGCAAAAAATAATGCATTGCCAGCGAGCATATTATCGGAGTGATGAATTAGTAAGAAAGGAAAATTCCTGCACTGGAGGACATGTTAAATTCATATTCTCAATACGGTCAATGTGTTATATTTGAAATGAATAAAGAAAATTTGTAGGTCAGTGTAAATAAATGTAAGTTTATTGCAAAAACTCTCTAAATGAGCATTATATTCTTAATATATTTGTTTATACATTTTATAAAAAAAATTATTGAATTGAAGTAAAAGCTGTTTTTCACTTTACTGTAATATTTTCAACTTTATTTTATTATATGTTATTATACATATTGCACTGCTTTATATGGAAAAATTTTGTTGTATATTTTTGTACATTGAATAAACATATATATTTTATTGTTATAAACTACTTGTTTTCTTTACCCTTTTCAGAGGTGAGGTGGCGTAACGATGTGCCACCGTCTACTATCTCCTACCTCCAAGGTTTATACATATTACTCAAAAGCTCTGCTACTATGCGGCGATAACTACTTTCCCACGAGCAACAATAGAAAAGTCGGAGCAAACACAAATTGATCAACAATCGCTTTCTTGATAGTCACAGATTTGCCAGATGACCCGATGCATTTGTTGAGGAAGCAAGTGTGTAGGGAAGGGGTTGGTGTCCGTTTT
Organism: Silvatares holzenthali; assembly: GCA_026537445.1. Classification (NCBI taxonomy): domain Eukaryota; kingdom Metazoa; phylum Arthropoda; class Insecta; order Trichoptera; family Pisuliidae; genus Silvatares; species Silvatares holzenthali. Next base: position 5,911 of record JAPMAF010001294.1, read on the forward strand.
CTAAATGTGAACTCTTTCCTCCTACGGCGTGACCGAAGCTGTGCTGGTGCTACTTCTTGTAAGATATCTCTCTTACTCTCAACACACAGGTGGGTAGTAAACTTTTTTACTTACATCGAGGATTCAGCGTGTTGCAGGGTAGACGAGAGGAGCCGGTTTTCCAGATTCTCTTTCCACTCAATGTCATCAACAGTGTCCATCATAGATGTCGGTCTTTGTTTTGGGCACTCCACTGGTAGGAACCTAGCACAGGCGCGTGTCTCCAATATATAATTTTTTTAATTTATTTAGTGAGATTGGTGATTCATTTTGCTTTGGACGAAGGGGTTATTCGTTTGTGTGGAAATTAATCAATCTTGTATAGTAAGAGAGGTGATTCGTTTCATATAACAATAACACTAATACCATCTATCGCTGACATCGGTAAGTGTTCAGTTCTATAAACTGCAGTGACCCAAAGTACTTGCCGTCATTTGTTGACCACTTATTATTAACCGCTGAATAAAATAAAATGTAGTAAAAACATAAAGATTTTTAATCATAAAAATGCAAAATTCTTTGTCCAAAAACAAAGAAAAATTTAAAAAAAAAATAAATTGAACAAAATTATTCTGGGTTTAGACTTGCTGAACTCCTTAATAACTGTATTGTAATTCATTTTAGATGCTAAATCTGCTTCAATTGATAAAACTGCCAGAGCATTAAGTTTTTCTGACCCATTGTATTCCCTAAATATTTTTTTATCAGTTTTAATTTGGAAAAGCTCCTTTCAGCGGGCAATGCCAGTATTGTTAACAAAATTTATATAACAATGTAAATATTTGCGCAAATTTCATTTAAATTATTTTCTGTTACATATTGGAGCAGCCGTTATCCTTTTAACTGTTTTTATTTTATAAAATCCGTTTTTTTGCGCCACTAGAGAGCCTTGCAAAATATAGCTTGCCATATCCAATTTAGGCCTTGCTCCACCATTAACCTTTTTAAGCATGATCAAGCTAATTAGACAAAATAATTTAAACCAAACTTTACAGCAAATTAATTTATCATTTTTAAGGAAACTTTGATATTATTATTATTAACATTGATAACTTATATAGCGCCATTTTCGTGAGAAAATCACCTCAAGGGCGCTGCGATATTATATTTGATAATGTGGAAAGTGGGGTCATTGGAAAAAAAACAGTGTTATTTCCATAATACATAGTGTATTTTCTGAATATTTAAAGCAAAATATCAGATGGGACTGTTACATGCTATGATTGTATTAAGTAAATTATAACTATATTGACATAACTAATAATATAATATTGATTAACATTATACAAAGTAATCCATCCACTACGGTCTGTAGTATGATTTAAACTAATAAAAACATATAGTAATTGATTGTCATCAAATAGCATTTACACAGGTTTCCAAATGACATGTTATTCTTGGCATAATTTACTAAAATTTACAAATTTACACATACAAAATACCAATATTTTAAATAAGACTAATAACTTGTCATCGCAAAAGCAAAACTAAATAGTAAATTCAAATACATTAGTAAACCAATTTTATATTATTTGTTAAGGACACACGTAAAAATTTCGTAATCAATATGATATTATTATATTAAAAGATAATATATAGGATGTAATATGCGTTTAAATATTATTGTAATTTAAAAGCGAGGAAAATTACATGTAGAGTTAATTTTATAGATTTTATCTTTTATAAAATGTTATACTTAAATATGACTAAGTAAAATTTTAAATATATAAGGCGGATATTATTCATTAATTGACACAAGTCACATTTGAGGCACGTAAGATTTCACATTATAGGACTCGCTGCAAACTTAATTATGGATGATAAATAAGAAATATATATTGCGGTTTCACATTTGATTAGTCGATTGTGTGGATCTGTTTTACATTAAAGGTTTCTACTAAAATATGCTAGTCTATGGTACATACAGCGCAAAAAGTTTTAAATGCGACACAATTACTTACAATTAATTCATTACCTCATTGTTGGTTATTTCGATGAATTTTATTAAAACACAGGACTCAAGCAATAATTTAAACCTCAGTACGTTATAGACTATTAATATATGGTTTCACCTAAGGTATAGTATTAATAAATGATAAGTATACTATCATTATGTCCTTTTTATTTCTTGTAACAAATTATTATTTTTTGTTTAATACAGTATTATTCAAGTGTATTGTTTTAGATGCGATCAGACTAAAATCATAGATGAAATATGATTAAATAATTTATTGAAAGCGAGAGTTACAAATGTGATAAAACAATACGATCATTGTATTACTTACTTACTTTAGATATCAGTGGATAATTTAAAAAAAAAATAGTATAGTCTGAATCATATTCATTAAAAATTGTACTCTAATTTGTGAAGATTTGTTCGAACATAAACTCTGTTCCATTAATTGCGCTGTTGATATGTGTACTATTCTAAATGTTGTGTTCATTAACATTTACAACATTAGATTAATTGTCGAACAATGGGTTCGTCAAATGCAAGTAAGGCACATTGATACAATTTGGAAATTTGTTGAAGCGAAATACACTCTATAAATCAGCATAAAAATTTACACAGTCTACGAGCACAACATTCAAATACATCGACATTCTTGTATACTAAACAAGATTAATTTATGCGTTGTTAAACAACTAAATTATAATATTGAATTAAAGTGAATTAAAAAATGAACCCGATGGTGTAGACAAAATGTCGTCTATAGTATGGCATTTAATATCTCAAGATGTTTGAGAGATCAGCGTTAGTTGTATTGTGCTATCTCAGTTGAGGGATGTATGCTACGCATGGGGCACAGCACAGGTGGACTGGTGCCTCACATAGGCGGACGACAGGAGAAGTCTTTACATGAGCTTCTGCTTGGCGCACTCCGGGCAGATGATGTCCTCGGCATCAGTGATGAAGCCTCGGCCTACCAGAGATGTCTTGCACAGAGCGCAGATGAAACACTCGTTATGCCAGTGACGATCTTCAAAAGAGATGAAACGAGTGCCACCAATTCCTGAAAAAATATTGAATAATATTAGATACACAGTGAAAAGAAATAAATAGATGCAATCAGTAAATCAGCCTTCATTTGAGCTCTCGTGTCAACTAAAACTCCATTAAAAATAACAAAATTACACTCAACAAGACACTAAGCCTGTCCTGATTTACATTTTCGAAACTTGGACAAATTTAGATGAAAAATTTCTAGATATTTTTAAAAGGAAAATCCTCTGTTAAATAACATGAGGGAGATGATATAGTGCCTAAATATGATCTCAACCAAATATCAGTATGGCCAAATCCATTAAAATCTACAGACTATGCTGGTTCGACCATTTTTCGGAACGGGTTAAGAAACTGATGCCCAACAGTACAGTGATCAACAGATCTAAGTTAAGGTGGTTAGATGATGAAAACATTCAAAATTTTCATTCAAAGAGAAAATAAAAAAAAATAGCAGGATTTGAGGAGACGGCATCGTTTCTTTAAGACCCACACAAGTTTATAGTGCTAAAGATGGTAATGTTTTTAATTTTGGTTTCAATTAGATTAATTTTTGAGAACATCCCAGAGAAGTTAAGGATATTACTAATTACTTAACGAATCAGTAAATATTATCTGTCAAACAAAATAAAAGGGTTTACAATGATTACTGCAATTGAGTTAAATCCATTAGGAAAGATAACTAGTTGATGACCTAGACGATATATCTTATTAAAATATTAATTCCTGACGGGTGAGAATCCTCAGTTCAACTTAAAAGAAAAAGTGTTGATTCATTTTTTGAGCATGCACACTTGTTCCTGAAGACTTGCACAACAGGAAAGAAGTAAACTCAAAGGGCAGCAATTCACATTTTTTTCACACTTTATTTTATCAAATCGAGAAGTCTTAGGAAGGGAGAAAACTAAAGTATGATTTATTATTACTATTAACACAGATAACTTATACAGCGCTGTTTTCATGAGAAAAACACATTTTCTACTATTTTAAAAACTAGGAAACTTAGAAAAGCACATTTTTTTACTCTAGGGTTTCTATTTTAAAAATGATATGTTTTAGTCAGCGTCTAAACATCATCTCAGATGGACTGTTTCGCAAAGACGCTGAGTGTGTTACAGGCCCACGGCCCCACAACCAAGAATGCTCGCTCAGATAAGTTTGTTCTATGGTCCCCCCCGTTCCATCACCGTTTCCGTCGTCATCCTTCACCGTTGAGGAAACCAATCTGAGCGTGCGTTGCCATTCAGAGAATCAGGAACATACTTGAAATATAGTGGTGCCATGTCATGCCTGCTGCACATCAACCAGAATACTTTATACAAAACTCTTTCTGGAAAACAGAGCCAGTACAAATCACGAAACAGGGCTGTTATATGTGTATATTTTGAAAACACCATAAATTATTCTAGTTGCCGCATTCAAAATAGATTTAAGTCTGTTCAATTTGTATTGTGGCAATCCGAATTAGACACCGTTACAGTAATCCACATGTGACACCATAAACACATTAACCAGAAGCCTCTGTCGTCAGCTTCCGCTGGTAAATATTTGTGTATACATTTAATTTGTCTCAGCTGATTAAAGCATGCACTGGTCTTCTATTCGTGATGGTTAGTGTAGACCTATTTATGAAATAACCTCTAAAATATCCCAAATTTTAGAACAATAATTTTAATAAAAAGATTGCATAATCCTATTAACAGGGGTGGTGGGTGAATACAATTTTAATCAGAAATTAATACAAGAATGCCAAAAGATAAATATACCTGTAATTGGCTTGGTGCATGATGTGCACCTCTTGGCAAAAAGTTCTCCGAAGCATTCGGCGCAGTACGGCTTGTCATCCCTGGAAGTGAAGCGTTGCCCGGCCAGAGAAGTGGAGCAGTTAGTGCAAGTGAAGCACTCACGATGCCACGGCTCGTTCTTGTAAGTCACACCACCTTGAGTGATGATCTGCAATGGATATGATGTAAAATAGTATCAATAACACTTCATAAATGTATTCAGAATTTATATTATGATAAATTCATATTAATTAAGGCCCATAGTGACCTGAGTGGTCTACCAAATGTTTTTTCGCTAGGTTAAATAAGATAGCTCACACTTAAAAATGTATTGAATGACAATTGAATGTAGCGAGACTTCGCAAGATCTTTGCGAAGTCAACTGTCAAATTCATTCATCCTGAATAAATGACGTATGTTTCAAAAGTGGTAGGTATCAAAATATTGTTAGTTTGGTAATTACTTGTCCTATTGGTCACAATTGGTAAGAGTAGACGTAATTTTCAATGTTCTTTATTCTCGAAAATATGCAGTGTAGTGGTGGAAAATATATCGCGGAAGGAGATTATGCATGTCGAGCTACCGGAAGATAGTTGTATACGTAGTAATTCAATAATCTAACTTTAACATATCGTATTGAGCAACTCTATATATAGGTT